>CAMXCT020000036.1:175000-247500 GCA_947184155.2 Cladocopium goreaui | reverse complement strand
CAGGATCCTAAATTGGAGGTACGTTAGTACCATATTTTTGGCCATATTTCGTGGGGATATTCCCTGAAATTTAGCCCTGAAAAATAGGCCTTATATATGGTAGGTACCTCCAATTTAGGATCCTGAAATGGCCATTGATATACCCATCAAATATACCCAAGGTGGGCACGGACGTGCTGGGAATGAAGACCACCGCGAAGCGAGAGGGCGATGAGTCACTCGGCTGCCTTGGGGGGCCTTGGAGAGGGCCTTGGGGGGCTTGAAATATATGGCATTTATGGATGTGAATGGTAGATATATGACCCAATCAAAGGTAAAATATCGTTCTTTCCATGAAATAAGCCATCCAGCTATTGGGGATTCCACATTTATGGAAACCCCCTGACATATCATGTTTTTTAGGTGCCATATATCATTATATATATATATATATCAATCATGCCATATATGGAAGTAGAGAATTGGCTTTATAATCTTGTTTAAGCCCCCCTTAATTGCAATAGATCATGTTTTATTTTTTCAGATTTTATACAGCAATAAATGGAATATATGTTGATGGTAGATATATGGAACTAGATATGTTGATGGTAGATAAATGGAGCTAGATTTGTTGATTGTAGATATGTGGAACTAGACATCTTGATGGTAGATATATGGAACTAGATATCTTGATGGTAGTTATATGGAACAAAATATTTGATGGTAGATACGTGGAACTAGATGTGTTGGTGATATATATATATATGGAACTAGATATGTTGATGGTAGATATATGGAACTAGATTTGTTGATGGTAGATAAATGAAACTAAATTCGTTGATGGTAGATATATGAAACTAGATTTTTTGATGGTAGATATATGGAACTAGATTTGTTGATGGTATATATATATATATGGAACTAGATTTGTTCATGGTAGATATATGGACTAGATTTGTTGATGGTAGATATATGGAACTAGATTTGTTAATGGTAGATATATGGAAGTAGATCATGGGGTATTTTTTTTTAAAAGCAATGAATATCAATAGGGGACTTGGCGGTGTAGTTGAGATGATGCCCCCAACATTTTAATCATTTGTTTGTAATATCCCATCTAACTATCCTCTGGTTATTTAACATAGCCATGGTATAGATGGTCCATTTATAGATGGTTTACCTATTAAAAATGGTGATTTTCCATGGCTATGTTAAATATCCAGATGGTATATTAATTTCATTTAATTTCATCATATTGTTAAAAACCAACTTAGCTATCTAGGGGGCACCACTTGCAACTTGCAGTTGAGATTATTTCTGGCTATAACCAGGGTAATAACTTCCATGAGTTCGGATACAACCCTACCAACATGGCCATATACCCACTTATTTATCAAATCTTCTGAAGTGCAACTACACCCCCAATCATTGGGCTATTTGAAGGGAGCACCTTGACCGCAAACCATTGCAGTTTTCCGTCAAATACATAGATAAATTTTCCCTTACACCAATCCAGTGTCCAAATGCCAATATCTTAAACTCTAGAATCCTTATCTCCAATATCTCCAATGGATTGTAGGGTTTCCCATATTTAGATTGGGTTTTCCTGTACATTTTCCCAACAAAACCTATCCAATCCTGATCTCCAAGGTCTTCACAATCCATTCCCTCCCCTTTTTGATTCTCCGACCCGCACGGAAAAAAAAACACACACTTAGATGGGCTGTCTGAGTTTTCTCTAACTGGTTAGTTTTTGTAGGTTATAACTGGTTATAAACCACAAAAAAGACCATTCATTTACTAACTTATTATTGAGATACTGAGATACCCATTGGCTGTAGTTATTGGAATAATTATAGTTACTAAGCGGGTTATAATCCATGTACTGGTAGTTTGCTATTCAAAATGGCCAAAGAAATAGTTGAGTTTTCCCATGAAAAATGGCTGGATTTTCCAGTTGGTTATGTGAAAGTTACTAAGTGGGTTATATCCCAATACTAATTATTAGTGGCTTATTATTGTTTTTGTTTTTAATAGTACTATTGGGATACTATTATGTACCATAAATCTATCCAATATATTATAAAAAACAATACATTGGATATGTACTGTATTTTTTAATATTTTTCTATTTTTATAGTACTAGTTTTCTCATCCATGTACTGTCCGTTCACCGGATGTTGGCCCGTCGGGAGATGCCGCGCTGAAGGTACGTGCTGAACGGCGCCAAGATGTGGATCACCAACGGCACGGTGGACGGCAAGGAGACGGGCGATGCCTACCTGGTGCGACGCCGTGGCTATGGAAGGGACAGCAGTCATCATCGAACCATGCTGCATGTACATATACATAATATATATATATATAGATATATATATATAGATAGATATACATATAATTAAATATATATATATACTTAATATATGATTGATGATTATTAGTTACTAGATATTAAGTAATGATTTTAGAACTGGTAGATTACTTTTTTTTTGTGTAGTATAGTATATATATATATATGGATAAACGGGACAAAATTGGTAATGTTATTTATATCATAGGTCATATATATATATATATATGTATATATATATACATAGTAAAATTGGGTAGATTACTAAGTGGGTAGTAACCACACTTGGAGGATCAGTCGCGCCAAGTATTGCTTGATATGCGGCCATAGGTCAAGACTCTTTACCCTTTGGTAATCAAACATGGAAAATGCTGCAAAATCCACCATTTTGGATGATGTTTGATGATTTTCCCAGTAAACAATCGTTAAAGCCAGGAGCTAGGATGCTCAGTTGCCACGTTTAATGACTCCAACATGTGGATGTTTAGGTCAGCCAACAACGGGTCAACATCTTGGTGAGTGCTTAAGCCATTCATCATTTCTTAGGAAGGCGTCATATTGAGCAAAAGACACAACCATAGGAACCCCCTGCCGATTGAAAAGTTGGAAACTTGGAAATATTACTGTAAGTAAATAGTAAATAGATTTACTCTATATGTACAGAAATATATGTAAATATAATATGTCATATTCCAGGTTATGTAAGTAAATTAATATGTTAATATCATCTATTTATTTGGACATGACCTGGACATTAAATGATTTAAGTGCGGAAATTCCACTGTCGGACTGCGGTTCATGGATTAAGGGAACATTTTTGGTCGTTGGGGGAAGTCATTCAGCAAATCGTCACAGTTATGGCCCTTTATCAGTTATAAGTACTTATAACCCCATTTATAGAATGTATAATCCCATTTATAACCAGTTATAACTAATAAATGGCCTTAACTGCAAGGATACTTTCATGGCAATGCCTAAAAAGATAGACGCGTTGCAAAATCCTCGTGTTTTTTTCGGCACATGACTTTCAGAAAGCACCCGGGTTTTTTGGGGGCTTACGGCTCTCCCTCAGGGTTGCTGGGTATCCCTCAGGGCTCTGAATTTCCAGGTTTTTCCATGACTTTAATGGGATAATGGCCTATCAATGAAGGATTTTCCATCCCATGTTTGAAAAAACCTGAGGGTATTCCCATTGTTGGTTCCTAAAACCATCTAAAACCTCTGTTGGTGCAAATCCTGCCAGATCAGTTATGAACCACAGATCTGAACTTTGTTGTTTGTTAAGTTTTGTCATTTACTAACCATGTGCTACTGAGTTGGCCGTTCTTGTTGATTTCCACTGACTTTGGTTTTAATCCTGAGATTGTCCCTCAAATGAATCCCTTGGCAGTTGCTAGTTCGATATGGAGGATTCCTAACATAGGGGTACCCCAAATCATCCAAGTCATGAACGACCACTTTGGCGTTTCAAGCCACAGCTTTCGGATCCCCAAAAAAATCAGACCCCGCCATCCTTACAATGTAAGGCCCCCAAGATAGCTAAGTTGGCGAACATAACTCCAATATCTATGGTTTATGGTACACAAATAACTATAGTATTCATGGGGTGCTGGGGGGCCTCACATTGTAAGAATAACCCCCTCAGTTCTCGCAAACCACCCGAAAATCGCCAGGTTTATGCACGAACGGGCAAGACTAGCCGCGACGTGTCGCTCTTCCTGGTGGAAAAGGGTACCAAAGGTTTCTCTTTGGGCCAGAAGATTGAGGCATGGCCCTGGGCCTGTGGCATCCCTAAAAATCGGGATTTGTTGTTTTTTTTGACCAAATGATTGTTTGATTGGATTTACTTGGATGTAATGGGAGATTTTAGCTTGGGTAATGGGATGGCATACCCTTGGGTTTTTATGTTTACATATGCGTTGAAATGGAGGCACTATATATTACCACCACCACTATTTCTGAAGAACTGAACATTAATAGCAAAAAGAAACCATCTCTTGATCGCCCCATTTTGAATTGGTTTATAGCCCCCATTATCTTTCGATAATTGTATCTATACCATGAACCATAGTTTTATGTTCACCAACTTAATTATACTATCAAAAGCAACCATGAATCCCAAGGTTTCTTGTTTAATTCCCAATATATGCCAATGTTTTCTGGCAATCACCATTTCTTGGGTTTCAATCAGCATTTTTCTGGTTTAAGTCATGTTAAGTCCCCATTGTTTGTGTGGCAAATCTCCACGATTCAACGTCGGGGACAGCACCAGCCCACGACAGGACAAATGTGGCATGCGCGCCTCCATGACCGCTGAGTTGGTCTTCCAGGAGGGATGCCATGGGAAATGGGCTACATCGCCAGCTCTTCGCCCGGGGCTTCGCCCTGGACACGGACTCCTCAGGTGCCTGAAGCAGTGCGGTGAAGTAAATAAAAGTATGAACCCTTTGGTCTGTCCTCGATCAATGCGATTTCGACATGGGGAGAACTCCCTATGACTCCCACAAGAGAGCACACGTCTAGCCCTGCTGACATCGATGTGCCGCACTCATCTCCTGCATTCGGAGACGAGCCAAGCACTGAGTTTGCCCCCGTAGATCCGGATGTTGTTGCAGCCATCAACGGGGTTGCAAGAAGCACTTGATAGCATGGGAGGAAAACAGTTTTTTCCCGTTTAGCGTCTTATAGACTCTATAGAATCTATAGACATCATGATCCTCAGCCGCGGATCAATTATCCTCATTTTGCGTGGCCTGCGTGGCGGATCGTATTTCAACTCGGAATAGATTAAGCATATTTTAAAGCAAACCAGCTGATCCGCGATCCGCCATGTGATTCATATGAAACGTGTCAGGAGTCTAAGGGGAGAGGGTTGCAGCAGCTAGTCAAGAGGAAAAACTTTTGTCCTGGTGTTGTACCATTACGGTTATAGCCTTTTAAAACAAAAAAAATATATGGTTGTATCTCACAATATCCACGTATATAATCGTGTATATATATACAGGATGGGCCCCCAGTTCATTAGCTAAGTTGGAGAACATAACTATAACATCAATAGCGTATGATACTTATGATTATATTTAGATGGGGTTATAAACCAACAAACATAACTAGGGGGCACCATGACCTGTAGCCCCTAACAGCCATGGAGCCATGGGATGAGCAACGTTTCTCTTGAAACTGGGTAACTAAGGTTATAGATGTCATTATAATCCCATGGCCAAAACTGCCATAACTGGTAAAGGGCGAAAAACTCTATGCTCATCTATGGTCCATATGGTTGATACTATAACTTGTTTGTGTGGTTTTAACTGATGGTAATTGATGCATGATGTCATGATGGTTGGTTGATGATTATTGTCCTTTTCCCACTGGTTGATTCTTGCTTGAGGCTGCTTGAGGCTTTTCAACAAGCAATAGGTCAAAAATCAATACGTAGTATCCCACACCGGCCCCTTTATTTTTCCTAAAAAGATATAGAAGGACAATATTGGGCAGTGGTTGCCAGAGACTGCTGCTGGCGAGGAAATCGCCACTTCATCGGGTTTTTTTGGCCTGAAACTATGGGGATATAAGATGATTTAAGTGATTATAAGTGTATATAACTTATGAATGATGGGTGGTTGATGATTAAAAAACGGGAACAATACGTTGGGGGTTATCACAATCCATAAAGGAAATCCCCATCAACCAGCCAATATACACGGAGGACACAGGCTTTTGATTGAGCACTGCTCACAGAGGCTAAAAACACGTGGGATTTTAGCCAAAAACACGTGGGGATGAATCTGTGACTTTAAACAGCAATTACATATAATGTCAACCCTAGAATTAATAAACCCCGTTTACGGCTGTTTAATTGGGAGGGTACCATTTATGTACCATATAAAGTGACTATATGGAGGGTACCCCCTAATTAATAAACCATGGTTTATTAATCCGGGGTTGACATTACATATATCCAGCAACCAACAGACGACACTAGTCATCAGTTTGTTGGATATTGACCAGCAACTTACCTCGAATCATCAAACAATCAGGATAAGACAAGTCCTTATCTCTCTGGTAATTTAACGTAGCTATGGAAATTCTCAATGTTTAAGAATTAAATCATCAGAAATCATCTATACAATGGGCAATTTTCTCTGATGTTAAATAACCAGATGGTCATATTCCATTGTTTGGGTATCAAATGGAATGATCATAGGTTGTCCAAAAAATGGTGGGATATCGGGACGTCCGTAAATGACACGTTTTATGGAGAAACTGGAAACTTGTTGTCGAAACCGTTAATTTTAGGATTCGCTATTATCTGACAAACCTAGATACCCTCCAGCAATCAAACGTGGCAATTGATCATCTCCCATTTATACAATGTGAGGCCCCCCAGTTATGTTTGTTGGTTTATAAACCCCATGAATACTATAGTTATTTGCGTACCATAAACCATAGATATTGGAGTTATGTGAACCCCACCTTAGCTATCGAACGGGGGCCTCCCATTGTATATATAATGGAATATATATATATATACTGGATTTGCCGATGAAAGACGCCATGTTTTAGGGGATTTCCCAGCTAGCCATGTTTCACCGAGACGGGTGGCCTATACCATCTGCAGACGTTTGGAAGCAGAGCCATATGGAGGATTCATGAAATAGTACCCCCAGTTCTCATCCATTTCTAGATGGGATTTTTCAACTTGATATAAAAAAAAAAAACATGTCTAGATCGGGATACCCCCATGACTATGGAAATCTGCATGATATGGATAAGACGATAAGACGACAGGATGCGCGTCGCCGCATTGGTGTGCCTTTGATTGTCCATTTCTCGGCCATGGATGAAGAGTCTCCACACAAACCCACATGGATTTATATAATGAGATTTAGTGGGATTTTAATGGGTTTTGGAACCATATTTCAGCATAGTCCATCCGATGCTGACACAAAATATGCGTGTCTGCATGTGTCTGCATATGTTTGCTATTTCAAAATTGTCATAGAATGGGCAAAGATTCCCCAACATAGTAGCATATTGAAAAAATACCAAAGGTTTTTTGAAGTATTTTAACATCGCGTATCTTGAAATAGTCAAAACTCTAACTGTGTTGATAATGAATAGTGAAATCTTACTATAATCAGTTGACAACATATCTTACGTCTCATGTCAAATTTATTGCTCAATTATGGTTGATTGATCAAACATGTAGTTTATTAATTATCAAGTTCACTACGTATAGTTTGGTTGGTCTCACATAAAAAAAGTATAATATATGTATACATACCTAGTAATCTTAAAAAAATGATCATCAACTATAGTTGATAGTTTAATTTAATCTCATAGTTTAGTTTTCCCATTATATTCCCACTATATTCCCATTATATTGACATTATATTGACATTATAGATGATTATTAGCTATAACTTTATAGTTTGGTTCATCAAGTCTCCTCGTTCCCCATGGTCCCAACATCTCCGATTTCGCCGGATTTGGGACTGTCCTCCAGGACTGCCGGGTGCCTGCGTCGAACTTGATCGGCGAAGAGGGTGCGGCTCGCCGGACGGGGGCACGTTTGGAGAGATTTTTGTTCCAATGATGGACATTAATGATGGTTAACAATGGCTGCATAATGACTCTCAATGATTATATAATGAATATTAATGATATTTAATGATGTACAATGATATATGGAAAGCTGCTGGTACCTGCTAGTTATTCTGGATGGTTGCGAAATCCTGCACCACCTTGGATGGTTGAACCCCTAGAAACAATGGATTTTGCCCACCTATCGTGCAAGATTTCGCAACCATCCACTGTATCAAATGTCCCCAAGAGATGAATTCCCAATTACAATCAATGTGATATGTGTAACATATATATATATACGGTAACGACATTTAAATATGCTGAGGGCGGGCAGACCGCGAGGCCCAGGAGGTAGTATAAGATACCAGTTCATATATATTTTGAATGTAGTTACCGTATATAAATACAATAAAAAATGCTATCAGTTACTATACATCAATTGCTAGGGGGCGCAGTTCCGGTTATAATATTTGGTAAAGAAAAATAATAATTCGACAACCATCAACAATGGGAACAGTTGTGGTTGCAGTTTTGCTGTTTTTTCTTTTATGGGAGATAATCGAAGGAAGTTTAGAAGTCAAACTTCCGACAATATGGACAGATGAAAAGCAGAGCAGGGAAGAGGCAGAGAGAAGAGAAAGATTAGAAGAAAGAAGAGTAATAAGAAGAAAGAAGATGCAGATGCGCGAAAGGTAGGAAAGTCGCGAAACACTGTGTTTTTCCAATGATTTGGGGCTCCGGAGGGTCGAAAAGTAGGCTCGCTAAAGCGGCGGGTGCGGAGACATCTGGGGAGATGAGAGATGAAAAGTTGCACGCCGTTGTGGCGCGAAGCCGATTTCGAAGTGAAAAGATACAAAACACCTCAGCGCCGGACCACTTTTGGAAGTTGAGATGTTGAAAAAGTGCACGGCGTTGTAGCGCGAAGCACATTTGGAAGTAACATGTGTTTAAAACTGAGGGGATCGGAGCAGTTTTGGAAGATGAGATGTTGAAAAAGTGCACGGTGTTGTGGCGTGAAGCACATTTGGAAGTAAAATGTGTTAAAAACTGAGGGTTCGGAGCAGTTTTGGAAGTTGAGATGACGAAAAAGTGCACGGCGTTGTGGCGCAAAGCACATTTCCAACTCAAAATGCACAAAACCACATGTTCGCGCTACTTTTGGAAGTTGAGATGTCGAAAAAGTGCACGCCGTTGTGGCGCGAAGCACATTTCGAAGTGAAAATGTACAAAACACACCATTCTCGGACCACTTTTGGAAGTTGAGATGTCAAAAAAGTGCACGCCGTTGTGGCGCGAAGCACATTTCGAAGTGAAAATGTACAAAACACAACATGGTCGGACCACTTTTGGAAGTTGAGATGTCGAAAAAGTGCACGGCGTTGTGGCGAGAAGCACATTTCCAAGTCAAAATGTTAAAAGCACTAGGGGTTCGGACCACTTTTGGAGGTTCAGATGTCGAAAAAGTGCACGCCGTTGTGGCGCGAAGCACATTTCCAAGTCAAAATGTTAAAAACACTAGGGGTTCGGACCACTTTTGGAAGTTCAGATGTCGCTTCGCTTCGCTTCGCATCACTGCACTACATTGCACTACACTACGCTCCACTACACCAAACTACACTACATTACACTACACTGCACTCCACAACACTACAACTACAATCACACTCCACTACACTTTACACTACACTACACTCCGCTACACTCCACTACACTACACTACATTACACTACACTGCGCTCCACTACACTACACTACACTACATTACACTACACTACACTACACTACCTTCCATCACACTTCACTACACTCCACTACACTACAACTACACTCCACTACACTCCACTACACTAAATTACACTACACTAAATTACACTTCACTACACTACATTACACCACACTACACTCCACTACACTACATTACACTACACTACACTACCTTCCACTACACTTCATCACATTACACTACACTACACTCCACTACAACTACAACTACATAACTACGCTCCACTACACTCCACTACACTCCACTACACTCCGCTACACTAAATAACACTACACTACATTACACTACACTCCACTACACTACACTACACTCCACTACACTAAATTACACTACACTTCACTACATTACACTACACTACACTCCACTACACTACACTACATTACACTACACTACCTTCCACTACACTTCACTACATTACACTACACTACACTCCACTACACTACAACTACAACTACAACTACACAACTACACTCCACTACACTAAATTACACTACACTAAATTACACTACACTACATTCCACTACTGTCCACTACACCACACTATATTACACTACACTACATTACACTGAATGACACTGCACCACAGACAGATAGGTAGACAGATAGATAGACAGATAGACAGATAGATGGGCACCGCGTCAGCATGGAGGTGCTCACCGAAGCAGTCCCCCGGCGGGGGGAGATGGTGGCTGCGGACACGGCTTGGTGGGAATTGCAAGACATGCTGCCCGAGCACGCCCTGGCAGTGCGGTTTTGGGGCGAAACCACATCTTTGTGGTGGCGCTGGGCCAGAGACGCAGTCGGCGAGACGGAAGTGCTGGCCAGACTCCACGTCCCAGGCGGGCACACAATTATACCTTCCTGGTCCACCTCGCGTGGATGGGGCTGCCCGACGGCAGCGAGGGCGAGGACGAGGACGGAGAAGAGCCGGACGTGCCTGATGACGACCCAGATATCCCAGATGAAGACATCCCTGGGATTCTGGCTGGCCTCGACGAGCTCCTAGCCGTCTTGGCGAACATCCATGCCGAGTGAAGGATTGGGATCCGACCGGATCCCGACGAGGGGTGTTGTTCCATTTTTTCTCCGGGGACCCGGCCCCAAAACCATTCCGGGTGGGACGTTTGAATCTTTAATCCCAAAGTAAAGCGCAGCCTGGAGTTCAGCTACCTGAAAAAAAGTGCTGCAGAGCTTGTGCTTCGTCACTGTCGCACGGTGAGGAGACAGAACCAAAGAGAGAGAGAGAGAGAGATAGATAGATAGCTAAGTAGGTAGGTAGGTAGGTAGGTTAGGTAGGTAGGTAGGTAGGTAGATAGGTAGGTAGGTAGGTGGGAGGTAGGTAGGTGGGTAGGTGGGTAGGTGGGTAGGTAGGTAGGTAGGTAGGTAGGTAGGTAGATAGTGAGAGAAAGAGAGAGAAATAGTGAGAGAGATCAATCACCTTTCGCTCCATCAGTGGCTTCGCTCTGCCATCCCTGATTCACAACAACCAACCTCTCCTATAGGTTTCCTATGTTTAAAACTTCCGCCACCGCCTTGTGCGGTACTACTGGTAGGAATATGATTAGGAACATCATCATCTTTTTCAGACCATCTATATGTGCGGGTGGGGGTGTAGTTTCAGTAGTTCCAGTTCTGAGTGGATACAGCGGATGTATGACTATAAGTAGAGCAGTCCCAAATCTCAACTTATGGTGGTTATTGAGATTTGGGACTGCTCTACTTATAAGTGGACCCACAAAAAAACCACGAATATATAGATGGGTTAAGCAATATACGAAAAAACAAGTTGAGATTTGGGACAGCAGTCCATGTATACCACTGCAATTGCTGTATCAAGCAATATTGAAGTGGCAATGTTTCGTCATATGTTCGGCTTTGATTAGGGGGAAATCTGCAGGAAAACCATGCGTTTTCTGCGCCTCCTGCACTTAAGGCCATGGCTATTAGTTTACACTGGTTATAAATTGGATTACACATTCTATAAATTTGGTTATAAGTACTTATAACTGGTATTCCGGGCCATAATTGTGCATATGGTTTTCCCTTCAACCAATATGTTTCAACTATTTGGGTTGTCAAATTGTATGCACCAAGCCCTGGATGGCCCAATCTCCTGGTTTACCCATGGTTTACATTTTTTTGTTGAACAAAACCAAGGAAATCTTGGGGCGTGTACACATTGTACGAAGAAAATCACTGATTTTATTTTGGTATTTACATCATTTTGAACCACACCTCGACAAATATCTGGAGTTGTTGGAGAGAAAAAAATACATTCCCAGTGAGGCATGGATTCAAGGGGAATAGGTATGAAGAGGTCGTATTTTTTTGGGGATCCTCAAACAAAATCGTCCAAGTTATCTTTAACATATGTGTTCTCTATATGTCTCCATTAACTCAACCACATTTTGAGATGATGAGTGGATCAAGAATCACCGAAAATAATAGTTGAAAGGCCATGAAACGGTCGGAAATTGGATGATCGCAATGCACCTGACTTTGAAATAGCTCGGATCGAACTAGCTGGGGACTAACTCTACTGTAACAGCCAGTGACACACCTTCCACCTTTAGTAATGAAACATAACAATGGACAATCCTCCATTTATAGAAGATTTTTCCATGAACATCTCCATTTTCTATGGGATTTGTCATTGCCATGTAGTAGCCGATCATCTGCTGTGTCGATGTTTTCCACTCGGTCGCGCGCCAGGGAAGGCCACCCTGTGCATGATGAGAAATCTGGAGATCGAACGAGCACCTCAGATCCATCAGTTTGATGGTGATTGATCGATTGATCGATTGTTCCATGATAGGAAAGCAATCGGATTCCACCATCCCGAATGACTTTCCACAAAAAAAAATGGTGGAATTGACACCCATCAATTTATAAAATGGTTTATGGCATTGCTTTACCAACATCAATTACCCTCTGGTAAACAAACATAGCTATTGAAAATGGCCATAGAAATAGTTGATTTACCCTGAATAGCTTCCAAATAGTTGCTGAATAGCTTCTAAATAGCTGCTAGCTAGCTGCTAAATAGCTTCCAAATAGTTGCTGAATCGCTTCTAAATAGCTGCTAGCTAGCTGCTAAATAGTGTCCAAATAGTTGCTGAATAGCTTCTAAATAGCTGCTAGCTAGCTGCTAAATAGCTTCCAAATAGTTGCTAGCTAGCTGCTAAATAGCTTCCAAATAGTTGCTGAATAGCTTCTAAATAGCTTCCAGATAGTTGCTGAATAGCTTCTAAATAGCTGCTAGCTAGCTGCTAAATAGCTTCTAAAATAGTTGCTGCAATCCAGCTTCTGAAAGAGACCTTGGACAAACTTGATAACAAAACCCACATCAAGCTATGTGGCAATGGGACGTTTCGGCTGACCAACGGTCAGTGGGTTCTGTTGACTGTTGGAGTTTCATCGAAGCATTATGACAAGTCGTCCGGCATCTGGGCTTTCAGCACAACCTTCAACCCGCTCATGTTCGCCTTGGCGAACAAGGAAAGTGAGCCCACATACTCCTGTCTCTTCAAGGCTTTGTGTGTTTGCGCGGAAAAGTGGACAGGGCTGGACCTAGCTCAAGCTTGTCGCCAGTATCATGCTGACATGCACCCTGGCGAGGACTTGTCTGCAAAGAATGCTTTTCCTTGTTGATGCTTCACCCCACTTCGTAGACAGGTGCATAGCCTGCTTAGGATCAACGGCATGGCGTGTTGCCGATTGGGATTGGTCGGATAGCTATGGATACATCAACATCCCTTGGGTCGATCATCAAGTCATCCATTTTCCAGTTGAAATATATACAATGTGAGGCCCCACTTAGATAGCGTTCAGTTGGGGCTTACATAACTCCAATATCTATGGTTTATGGTACGCAAATAACTATAGTATTCATGGGGTGAATCTAAACCATCTTATAACTGGGAGGCCTCACATTGTACAATATTATGTATATATAGCCTCGTCCCTGCTCTTGGAACCGCGCAAACCTGAATTAGGTTGGTAAAACTTGTCCATTCCGTGACGAAATTTAGTCGCGGAATTGGCAAGTTCCATTAGGGTCATCATCATCATCATCATCACCATCACCATCATCATCATCATCATCATCACATTCATCATCATCATCATCATCATCATCATCATCATCATCATCATCATCTGTGCGTAGCATCAACTGCTTCTGCAAGTTCACATGAACGTCAACATCCCACCCCATCCCCCCCCACCCCACCCCGCGTGTGCGTAGCATCAACTGCTTCTGCAAGTTCACATGAACGTTAACATCCCCCCCCGCCCCCCCCCCCACCCCGCGTGTGCGTAGCATCAACTGCTTCTGCGAGTTCACATGAACATTAATTCACATGAACGTTAACATCCCACCCACCCCCCCACACCCCCATAGTATGTGGTTCCAGGAGCAGGGACGAACCTATATATACAATATTGATTTTAAGGTATTTTCCAGTAGAAACAAATATCTGGTTGGTGGTTTGGAACATTTATTTGTCCATATATTGGGAAGAATCATCCCAACTGACGAAGTCATATTTTTCAGAGGGGTAGGTATACCACCAACTAGTGATATAATGAATGATATGGGGAATATAATGGGATTATGATGTGCCACCAACCAGATAAGAAATAAGATTTCAGGGTGTCCTCGATTTTCAGAGACAACCATTGGCAGTGCCTGTACGGAGAAGTTTTGAAACATGGGGCCCCTGGGGGTCGTTCCTGCGAACGATCACCACTGGTAGGTGAGGCGGTTTATAGAGTCTCAGTACTGTGCCATGCGTTCATCTGGTTGGTGGTTTGGATTTTTTTTTTCCATATATTGGGAACAGTCATCCCAACTGACTAATATTTTTCAGAGGGGTCGAAACCACCAACCAGTCATGTATTTCAATAGGTTCGCTACAGTCCAGTTGAAACAAACATGAAGCAACAAACATGGGGAGATTTAAACAATATGTTTAAACTAAAATAGTTTCCTAAACAAATACATCAAAATTCCAGGATCAGTCTCCTTTGGCCGGATCAGTGTACTGAATAGCATTCCCAAAACGCATTCCCAAAAGCCAGTCCCAAAAACACAGTGGCTCTAGATCTGGCTCAGATCTCCATTTTCTTGGCACCAGCATATAAAGTTTGTTGATCAAACAACAAATTTATGTGTCACTTAAAACCAACAAAACGCTCCGATGATTTAGCAACAATGTGATACACCCAGCACCCAGGGCACCCAGGGACCCAGGCCCCCGAAAAAGATTGGAGATTGGATTCACCAGAAATCCAACTTAAGGTTATAATAGAAACCAACGATAATATAATCAGATGGTTTATATTGATTATCTTCAAACAATTTTAGCATTGCAAGTTGGTTTATTTGCAAATCGAAATTGGGGAGCCAGAAGTTGTTGTAATGTCTGAAAAGTACCCAGAACACATTATTGGATATCCCTTTCGTAGAGGGCTGTGTGCAAGGAGTCCTTCATCTTGGCACAGAAAAGCTCGCGACTGCTCCTGGTATATCTCTCGGTCATCTCCAGTATAAATGGCTACTTGGAGTGCGTCCCAGCAGTAGTTAATAACATTAATAATCATGGTATTATATATATATATGGTTATAATAACCATGGTTATCAATCAGTTATACCATTCACTAATCACTTATACCGTGTGTTTTCTTAATTCATAATGCATCAAATCCATAACATAAACCATATAATAACCATGGTATAATAACATCTAATACCCATTTAATAGCCATGGTTAATAACCATATTAATAACCCTGGTATAACTGATTGATAGGATATCCCCACCGGATTGATGCTTTCTAATTCACGAATCCGATGCCCTCCCTCGAGGTGGTTCTGGCGGCCATGAGTCTGGGCATCGCGCGACGATGCATTGAGGAAATGAACAGGTGACGGTGGGCGGCAGCAAGTTATCGGAGATCATGGGAATCATAGAAGGCCTTTTCCCAGTGTTTTTTATTAATAGAGGGGTTTGAAGAAACCCCTTTAACAGGTAAATGATGATAGATGGTATACCAAACCGGCCCCTCTATTTTTACCCAAAGGACATTATTGATGGGAATATGATGGGAGCATCATATTCATAGGGATAACTAATGGGATAACTATAGTTATAATGGGAGTTATCGGAGACAATTAATGATAAGAGAGAGTTGATGGGAGTTATCGGAGATACTTAGTTGGATAACTAGTTATAATCCTGGAATAATGTATGGAAATAATCGTAGGGATATATTGTATGGGTATAGGTATGGATATAGTATAATACCGTGTAGTATAGATATAATGGGAATATATGGGAATATATGGGAATATATTGTATGGGTATAGGTCAAAATTAGGTACCCCAGTAGTTAGATTGTGAATATTATGCAAATACAATATAATACTATAATCTGGGGTCCCACGGAGCTTGATTTTTTTGACACATTCCCATGTTTTAACCAACAAAATTGGATATACTCCCTGGTAAACTAACATAGCTATGGAAAATCACAATTTTTCATGGGAAAATCCACTATAAATGGCCATTTTCAATAGCTATGTTAAATTACCAGAGGGTAATGGGAATATGATGTGAATATCATGGGATATCTGTTTTGATGTTTTTTGTTTGGATTCTAGTAACAAAATCAGGATTCACTGTGGGATTGTTGTGATTTCAAAATCTGATTTACCATCAACAATTGGAGTTGTTCCAAGGAGTTTTCGATTTTTTGCCACAAGCCAAATGCTGGGTGGCTATGTGTTTGGGATGTATTCCAGCCATTTTGGACAACTTAATTATTGGTGGTATTCAATAATAAGGAAACGGGATTATTTAGCTGGGTATACACTGCAATAACTGGGACCATTGGCTTTGCTGCATCGCCATTTTGAGGTAAATCCGGGTTAAACGGTCCAAATGATTCGTCTCATTCGTCCCACTCGATTTCCGCTGAATCCTTGTTGAATATTGTTTTTGTTGGTGAAATCGATCGGTGCTCAACCATGTGTCACACATGTGGAAGCTGCCAAACATGTTGTTACTAAAGTTGAACGTGTTTGATCATAAATTTTCTGCAAAACAGGTTGCTCTGATAGAAACCCACATAAATATCCGTGTATTAGTTAATGATTGTTTAACCAGAAGAAATATGTGTTTGATCATTTAACATATTTAGATTGTATTTTTGTTTGTTCGATTTTCCACAATATTCGCTTAGACTGCAGTCCGGATAGCCTTTTTGTTTTTGACATACCAGGTACGCCAGAGAGCGCCAGGCCGCTGACTTTCTCACTTTTCTGGTTCATTTGAAATTGGGAGTTTAATTGGTTACCATCCGGTAATCAAACGTGGCTGGCTGGAAATCCACTAGAAATGATAGAAATGAGGGTTTCAATAGGAAAATCACCGAAAAAAACATAGTGTATTTTCCAGCACGCCATGTTTGATGACACCGGAGGGTATCTGATATTTCACAGGAAATTGTCCTCTGTGCCTCGTGGCCGGACGAAGGGACGAAGACACACGAAGCTCAGAGAGGGCGATGTTTCAAGTTAAGGGTTTTAAGTTTTATCTGATATGTCAACCAAAATCTATAAATTGGAATATGTGTTAACTAATATGTACTGTTCCTGGAGATATTTATCAACTATGTATGAAAGATTTCGGAAGATACATTTCTGGTTGGTGGTTTGGAACATGTTTTTTATTTTTTCCATATATTGGGATAAATCAACTAATATGTATCGAAGATTTCGGAGGAAGATACATATCTGGTTGGTGGTTTGGAACCTTTTTCCATATATTGGGAATAATACTCCCAACTGACGAACTCATCTTTTCAGGGGGGTTGAAACCACCAACCAGTATAAATTGTTTTTTTTTGGGGGGGGAAGATTCAAGCAGACAGAACTTACCAACCATGTGATATGTGAATATAATTTGGTTCTGAAAATGTGGCATTTCATCCACTGCCTCATGGTCCCAAAATGATCCAAGTGTAGCAAAAGCGGTGGAAGAGAAGAAGACACAGTCCTTGACCCAACAGTAGTTTAACATGAATATACTAATATACCCTCTGGTAAACTAACATAACTATTGAAAATGACCATTTATAGTTGATTTACCCATTAAAAATTAAATTGTGATTTTCCATAGCAATGTTAAATTACCAGAGGGTAGATCATGTTCCTAGGTTTGCAACAATACTTGGTGGCTCATCCCACGAATCGGATACAGTAAGTGATTTATAAGCCCAATGAGACATAAGTTTCTTCACCTTTCTTATCCCACTGAACTAACTGGGGTAATATATGATATATATATATATATAATTATATATATATATAATTATATATATATATATCACCCATTTACGGATTTTACGGTTCGTGTGATGAGCCACCAAGTAGATGGCTTATGGATTATACAGTTACTGGTCTTATCCCACTGAACCAACTACGGTTATAATCATTTTTTTGTTCGCGTGATGAGCCACCAAGGACAGTATAGCTTATGGATTATACAGGTCATTAGGACGATCCTGGGATGAGTGGAACCTGTGGATCTGAGACTTGAACCCAGGGCGTCTCTGACCTCCGATTTTGCGTTTTGATTTGTTTTTTTCAATGATGTGTTGTTTTTGTTTTATTTATTTTTGAAATCCTCAGGTTGGATCGTGTTTCATCTCATTTGTTAGACATGTACCAAACGAGAAAAAACAACAAAAACACATTTGGGTGTGTCAAATTCCATTGTTTGCATCTAACACCCCCATGATCAAGACATCTACTGTAATACCCGCATTTTCAGACGCACTTATATTATATTAAATATCATATTAAGGTGGTGATACCCTCTGGTAAACTAACATAACTATTGAAAATGAGAAATAGTGGATTTCCCCATGAACAATGGTGATTTTCCATAGTTATGTAACGTTTACCAGAGGGTATATCGAAATTTTCCCAGTGATATCCCCATAAACATCATGTTTTTATCTCCAGGTCCAGGTCTTTGCCCATCAACCATCTTGCAGATCAGTCTCCATTGGTGATGATACTGTGGATGGGCCAGCGAAATCCTGCACCAGTTGATAGGTGGGCAAAATCCTATTCTTTATAGGGGTTCAACCATCCTTTCGGTGGTGAAGGATTTCGCTGGCCCATCCACTGTATCTATTCCATTGATGACAACATGATTATACTCGAACCATATCCATGATCAATTCAACATAATTTAACTATATAATATGTATACAGTATATCATGTTAAATCTTGATATTCTTGGTGCCATGGGACATCCTGGGACTGTGTAAAAATATATTTCCATTTGAACAATCACAGGTGGCGAGTTGTTGCAGCGCCACAGCGCCAGGCTTTCGGGTCCAATCTCAATAGCTTTGGACAGATCCAGCGATTCATCGCGGAGTCCTATGCAGAGTACCAGGCGGTTGCCCGCGTTGCCCGCGGCGGCCCGTGCGACAGTAGTAGTAGTAGCCAGGTAGTAGCATGGTTAGGTCCAGCATTTTAGGTGTTGTTTGAGGGTTTCGTTTGATTTACTTAGCAAATTATGAGGAAACACACATATATATATATATATATTTATGGGTGGTTTGCGTTTTTTTTTTAATAGGGGATTACTAAGCAGCTAATTAATGCTAATTAATATTAATTAATGCTAATTAATGCTGACAGGGTAGCAAAAATTGGCAATCCTGATTTTATGCGTAGGATATCTGAAGTTGGCCATGCGCGGGGCTGCGAGGTCTTTTCAAAAAGACTTGCAATTGATTACTTGGTGATTCACCGTGCATTGAAGGTGCTGGACATATCACGTCCGGACTAGGGCTTGCTGAGCTGCTAATGTTGGGAACCCTCATCAGGAACATCTCTCAGAACCCACGCCATGTGAGCTGATGAGATGGACAGCATCATGGCACTCCCAAAGGGGCCACCATGTGTCTGGCTCCAAAGGGGAGTTGGACTACAACTCCATTTTCTCTCAAGGATGATCATTGATTTCGCCTCGGAACTCAAGGTCGCGCCTACACACGGCATTCAGCAACGCGTGGCCAGATTACAGGTTCGCCGGCATCCCCATGTATTCGTTAGCGACAAATGTCAAGAGGCTGAGCACTTCAAAGGATCTGGTAGCCTCTGGTAAACGTTTACATAACTATGGAAAATCACCATTTTTACTGGGTAAATCAACTATATATCTATAAATGGACATGTTCAATAGCAAACTGTTAAATTACCAGAAGGTAGCGGATCCTCTCCGTCACCTGAAAAGCGAACTGTGGGCCTCAGCAGCGCGCGGAGCGGCCGTGAACTTGGATCGTGGACCTTGGCTTTGGAGGCGGCTTGGCTCTCACCTGCTGGTGGTTTGCTATTCGTGATGTTTTCATTCGGAGACATGCAGGTTATACACCCCCCAACCTATCTCTATAAAATGGATCCCTTCGCATGTCGTTGAACACCTTCCGGAAGAGGCCATTTCAGTTGCAATCGGGACCAAGCACGGAACTACTGTGCAAGATATTGTCGTTGTGAACCGTAGGGTTGACAAAATCGCGAAAACATCCGCAACGCTTAATCATCCGTTTTTTTGTAAACCTTGATGAGCGTAACCTGACAATTGAAGAATGGCCACCATTGACCAAATTACAAACGCACCTTGCAGTACCCAAAGATCAGAGAGAGAAACCTGCACTTGAAAAAATGAGGCTCACATTCCCAAACTTTCCCTCTCCTCCAGCCTGCAAGATTGTAAAGCCTTGTATCCTTTGTGGGATTGGTCCCCAATCCATGCAAACTACACGTGGGCCACCTCGCTTGATGCCCATGATGCTGCCAACGTGGCTCGTAACCCTTTCCTGGGATCCCGATCCTAATGGTTCAACCAGTTTTCTGCAGCTAGGGTTTGCCGCTTGGCACGCTGGAGTGAGACTTGAAGCCAAAGATTTGACTCCAGCTTGCTATGCCACTATGATTAGGAAAGCATTCAACATCATCGCCAAGAAATTCCCTCTCACTCCTGCCATGCCTGGCGACGTTTCCGAGAAATGCAAAAGTGATGGAAAAGTCCATACTTCAGGCTACATAAAGGGCGGGAAGATTGGCATGCCTTTCCCTGCCAATCGCATGCTTGGGGTTGCTTTCGTGGGTCGAAACCATGTCCTGTCTAACTGGAAGTTTCTTTTTAATTCAATCAGCTGATCACTCTGTTTTTCTCTTCTCTTGACGCCTTCTATGCGAGTCTCGTTTCTTCGATGCCCGTGGTCTGCGTGACTGCGTGCGAGTGAGAACGCCTCCCGCCTTGTGTGAACAACTGACTAATATTTTTCAGAGGGGTTGAAACCACCAACCAGTATATATATATATATATATTTATTTAAATTTATTTATATATATATATTTATTTAAATTTATATATATATATATTTATTTATTTATTTAATATTTTATATATATATATATAATATTTACCAAAACGTCCATTTAGTTCGGGGATTTCCCAGGGAGCCACGTTTGATGACACCGAGACGGGTGACTATGGCACAGGCACTCTCCTCATGAGCTGATCCTCCAAGGAAAATTCAGGTTTTGACCAAGCCTTCACGGGGTCAATGTTGGTTTGTATAGCTTACCCTCTGGTAAACGTTTACAGTTTGCTATTGAACATGGCCATTTATAGTGGATTGTCCCATCAAAAATGGTGATTTTCCATAGTTATGTTAGTTTACCAGACGGTACAGAATCGGTATATCTCTTTGCCGGTGAGGTGTATATCTGAACATATCTGAACACTGCCCAGCAACTTGCTTGCTACTGAGATTCCTAGAAAACCCACCATAAATGTAGCTCATTTCATGTTTTTTATTTCCCTTGGATTGTCCATATCTTTTGGTATGTTGACCCCAGTGTAGTACCAAAAGTTGTGCAACAAAAAACAAAGTTGGATACATACTCTCATGCAATCACAAATATAATTCCACATTCAAAGTTGGATCATCCCCAAATCACCACTTTCCCTTGTGCTCCACCGTCGAAGATGTTGGATGTTGGAACCCCAAACCAAACCAGCGCCAACTACAGTCTGAGAAGGCGTTTGGAGCCACAGGGTTTGTTACTTAGTGCCTCATCCCACTTAGTAAATGTGTTATAACATGTTAGTTCATCCCAGTTAGTTCAGTGGGATAAATAAATTACTATATACAGTTAATGCATTTAGGGTGAACTAAACCACGGATCCGATAGTGGGATGAACCACCCAGTAGCCATGGGTTTATCCCAACAAAAATCCCTCAGGCGGGACGCAGCTATGTCTACCACGTGGCAAGACATTTGCAGTTGGACTCTGTAGGCGAGGGAAAAAGTCGTTGTCTTGGTGGCTAAAGTTCCAATTTATTTGTTTAACCAGCAAAACACTCTGCAAACACTGTGTTTTATTCAGTTACAGTAGTGTTTTTTGGTGATTTCATTGAGTTTTAACATCTGTTAATCGTATCTTAATTCGATTTAATGGGATTTGTCATTGAGTTCTTGCATGGGATTTAACCAACAACAATGGGGATTTCATATGCATCAATGATGGGTGAATTAATACGTCAAATTAATTATCTCCAGTAGTTGATTTAACCAAGAAAAATGGTGATTTCTTGGCATTGAATGCGATATGTCCGGGGGTTGTAATAGGATTTTGTTCCAATCGCCGGGACTCCAACCTGGCGGCCTGGTCCCCTCCTCAAAGGAGAAACAAACTGGGGGTTATACAAGTCTTGGTTTCACACAACTTGAGCATAAAGGAAGGGGATGTCCGATTAATGAAAGCGAACTTAAGGTTATCTCTGAAACATCAAGCAATGTTTTACCTGATTTCAGAAGAAACGGATTCGGAGTTAAACTATCGTAAACATCTACTGTAACTGTATAACTCTTAAAATAGATCACCCAAGACGAGCAATTATTCATAAACATGATTTATCGATTAATCAAAAACGAAGAGAATGTGGGTGTACGAAATCCTTTACCAGGTCGGAAACACTTGGAACATATGTGCATGGATGATGTATTTGAGAGAGACCCCAAAACAAAGATGGATTTTTGGAGAGAAAACGCTCTTTCTCGGCGTCCCCAGTTTTGGTTCAAAACCCACGAAGCAACGAACATATCATTTCCATGACCGTTCACACAGGTCTGTCTTAAATGGATACCCCAAGTCATGACATGTCATGACTGTTTTCATCTGGAAATTCAATGAAAATCAAGTTTTCAAACCACTGGATTTCACTGGATTTACCTTCTGGTAATTTAACATAGCTGTTAAAAAATGCCCCTTTAGTTCGTTGTTTTACCCATAAAAGATGGTGATATTCCATATTCTTTGTATGTTTACCAGTTTACCAGAGGGTAGGTTGCTTTCCCAGCATTTACCATTTTAAATGTGCTAGTTTGCTACATCTCCGATCTACATGGTGATGCTCCATAGTTAGCTAAGTTGGTTTATAAACCATAGTAAGTATGTCAATATATCTATATAACATAAACCCAAACGTGAAGTTGGAGTTATAAACGCACCGTAACTTAGCGATTTTCATCGCTCCCTGGGGCACCACCAAGCGGTCTACGCGGATAGGCAATGGTTTGGATGCGGATGGCGTGAAGCTCTACTGTGGCCAGATGGGCAAAAATGTGGCCGACCGGGCCATCCAGGCGCATCTCAGGGGTGATCAGTTTTGAAAACTGTATACCCTTTGGTAAACCAACATAACTACAGGATGGGGCCCCCAAGATAGCGTTTAGTTGCCTTACAAGTGGATGAGTTCTATGGTTTATGGTAGGTACAACTATAGATAACTACCAAATATGGTTATCTATATAGTCTAATAGTTATATCTACCATAAACCATAAAAATTATCTACTATAGATAACTAAGTTAATGGGGTCTATAAACTTATAACTGGGGGGCACCATCCTGTATGGAAACTCACCACCTTTAATGGGTAGGACCCTTGGATTGTTATTTGGTGATCGATCTAAAGGTCCTTCTGAGGAGTTTTACTTGCGATAAAGGAATTTTCATCAACCACCATTTGTTTCATAATCTTCTTACAACAAAAACACATCAATCGAGCGTAATGTGTTTTTTAGATATATGTGTGGTTTCATCTTTGGCCATGTAAAGATGTGGAAAGATGTGGATGTAAGACACATATTTCTGGGCTGGCTAGGTTCTATAGGTTAGATTGGGGATGTTTATAGCTGGGTTTAATCCCAGCTATGCGTTCCCCTGGCCGTTGAAGGGGAAGCACCGCAAGCTGGGAGATCATGCAGGAATGTTTGGACCTGATTTCCGGATTATTATGTAGTATATTGATGTACCCTCTGGTAAACTAACAGTTTGCTATTGCATAGCTATTGAAAATGGCCATAGAAATAGTGAATTTTCCCATTGAACATGGTGATTTCCCATAGTTAGGTTAAATTACGAGAGGGTATATTGTACCCATGTAGTCATATATAGTGCAGCACTCTTTGTTGGGTCCTGTCACTTGTTTTCATTTTTGCTGGTCATGGGTCATGTCCCTACACTCGACGCCGCGACGTTAACGCCCGACCAAGTGTCGCAATCTCGCTATGTTCTTTGGGCCGAAGAAAAATGGCTAAGACTCCTTGTCGGTTTTATTGCAGAACTCGTTCTTATTGCGCAAATGTTGTTTTCATTTGTTTTCCATGTGCGCTTGCAGATTTGGGGCTTGTCTGAAAATAGGTGGCTCCAAAATCTGATTAATCCTTATTGTCACAAGACCTCAAAGCAAACCACCAGGACATTTGCTTCCGCCCCATGGTGGCCGAAACCACCGGGGCTTGGGACAAATCAGCGGCCCATGTGCTTCACATCATCGCAGCTGCTGTTGCTGCTCGAGAAGGGGCGACGGTTGCTGAACTTCACCAACGCCTCTTACAGGAGCTTTGGGTGACTGCCCGCCGCTTCCGAGCACAAGCTGGTTTCCGGCGCCGAGCAGAGCTGACCAGCCAGATGCCGCCCCTCTCACGGGCTTCAGCCGTCTTGCTGGAAAGCTGAGAGCTTTTGCGTATACTCTCCTATGCCGTGGCCATTGACTTGTGAGAGCCGGGGGTTGATTTTCCTTTTCACCTTTTGCGTTGCCATTCTTTGTGCTCAGTGCACGCTGTGGCCATTTTCGAGCTTTCTAGTGTAGTTGCTGGTCCACAGGTTATTTTCCGAGCTTGGCCCTTGACTTTTGGCACAGTGCCGTCATTTGTCGCCTTGCCTCCTGCTGGACGCTCTGCGCCTACACTCTTTTCTGTTTTGCTTCCTTGGCATGTTGCTCCTTTTCTTTCCTCCCCCAAGGGGTCAGGAAACTAAGCAGGAATTACCAAGTGATCTAGCTCTGCCGATTTTCTCGCTGATGCAGAAGGCACCAGTTTGTTTTTCTCCAGTAGTCACGATATATCACGATCATCATCCCAGTAACAAGAAAGTTGAATATCTATTGTTGAACACCATTCTGGCTTGATTTCTATAGTGAGCATTGAAAGTAGCCACAAGTGGGGTTGTAACAAATAAACATGCCCGTATATATTACAGTATACATATTAAGCATATCTTCTAATATATATATATATATATGTATATGTATCCCTATCATCTTCCATGGTCCATGGTTCCATGATGTTCCATGATTCCGCCCGAGGTGATGGGTGGCTACGGCTACGTGGGTGAATACAATGTGGAGAGACTTTGGTCGGGCCACCGAGTCCTCCGGCCATCCTCGAGTCATCGCGGGCAACGGTGACGCTAACGTTTCACTGAAAAAATTGTGAAAAGCATGGTTTGTAGGGCATATAACGAACTAGTTAATAATAATTATATAATGGGTTGACACATAAGCCAACTTATAACTGAGGATATGACTTGACTTGGGCATATAGCGAACTAATGGTAGTTAATGGGTATACTGAGGGTATGTTCCCCATTTCTGGGGCCCATATATAATAAGTGGGTAAAGTAACTATGGTTATTAACCACTTACGATTCATGGAATGATACTGAAAAAAAACAGCTATCCATGTTCGAGACACCCTAGGGTAAAGCTACTGGAAGAAACCATAGGGAACCCGTTCAGAAAACGATCCACACTATTGATTTTTCACATCTATGATGTTAGTTTCTTGGAGGGTACATATCTACCCGAAACACTAATTGATCTAGTGAACCATACCAACTCAGCTATCGTTTGGGGCCCCCACGTTGTGGTTCCTTGCCCAGAATTGGATGGTAGACCCGCTGATTGCGGTAAGTATGAGTGGATAGGAACAGGTGGCTGATTGATATGGAGGGTAGCATTTCTGATGGCATACGCCCCTAAATTGTATCACAATCCAGGGTTTAATCATTCAGGGTTGACATTGGTATTGAACGTGTTTGAACATCTACCCCCACATGTGATAGTTTAATCACCTAACGGCCATATACTTTCTTCATGGTCAAAAATCGAGCGGGATGAATTACCCTCTGATAAAAACTATAGCATAACTATGGAAAATCACCCTTTTTAATGGGTAAACCATCTATAAATGGGTCATTTTCCATGGCTATGTTAAATAACCAGAGTGTTGGGTATCCATCAACTTGCTGTTTCACCTCATTGTTTCTACCATAGGATTCAATCCATTTGTTTCAGGAGTTTCCCAAACACTACATGGGATGATTTCCGATTGTTTATGAGTTGTTGAGGTTTTTGCCTAGGTCATTGTAGTTTTCTATGTTTTGCAAAGTTGTATAATATAGCTTCTTTTTTCTAGCTTGTTCTATACAGGTGTTATTCTTCGACGTTTTGCTAAGTTGTTTGTGTTTTCTCTATGTTTTTTTGAGTAGTTGTTCTATGGTGTTTCTTTGTCTTTCTAGGTATTGTTCTAGGTTTTTCTATCTTTCTTCTAAGTTGTTCCATGTGTGTTTCTAGGTTTTTCAAACTTGTTTCAGTTTTTTAAAGTAATGTTTCGTAGGTTTCTGTTTCTCTATTTTTTGAAGTTGTTTTTCAAGGTTTTCCTCGGTTTCTAGGTGGGTTTTTGGTTGTGCCCTGCATCCTTTTCCTAGGGCACTTATCGCTGAGGCGCGATGCCAAGCTTCTGGAGATTGGTGGCGGCACCAATGAGGCGCGTTTGAGTTGGGAGATCATGAAAAATGTCAGGGGATTTGTATAGTTAGTTGGTTGGTGGTTTCACACATTTTTTGTTTTCCATAATATATGGGATAATCCTTCCCATTGCATAATATTGTTCAAGATGGCTAAAACCACCAACCAGTAGATATCTCGGACGCTCACTCCAGTTAGGGGAGAGCCATGCTGACGTGGACACAGTTGGCAATGCTCGTAAAGAACGAGAACCCCCAGCTGATGACCGGTGAAAGGCAGGCGCAGGGCAGACTGTATGTATGATCGGCGCCAAAAAATGGGGCAGTCATGAGCACTCTCTATGTTGAGCATCACAATCGCCCAGGATGACTTCCTTTGGCCAATTCTTAGCTTGAAGGCACCAATGATGTGCATATCTTTCACACTCGATGCTTGGGGCCATGCTTTCGACCAGCTCGGCTTTGAATGTGCTAGTCTAGCTACCGCTCTTTTGTGAAAATCTGGCGGGTTTGTATGGGTTTGTCGCATTCAGCTTACAGTAATTTCGAATCAGCATTTCATATTCATGCCACGTAACATGGTTGGAGAACAACTTGTCATATTGCTCAAGTGAGCAACAAATCTTTGACCATATTTTCTTCGAGGGCTCAAGTGAGCAACATTTACATGTATCACTGATGGGGATATTCACTGTTTGCATGGGGTGTAGATCCGTGAGGTTTAGATTCGATACCTTTTAAATCTCAAAAAACACAAAGAACCCAGAAGTTCATGTCTGATTGCGGTACCACCAAGAGGCAGTAATGAAACAAAAGAAACTGCGGGCATGAACGGTTTTTCCCTATCAAGGCAATGATGATTTTGCGGGATAGGCCTAAATTGAAACTATGGCCGCCAATCTAATGACAAGTGATCCCTCTGAGTTGAAATTGACGATTGAGGGGTTCGAACGTAGCAGCAGGCATGACCTCGGCGCAATTGACACTGACCTTAAGCCCATGCAACAGTAGACACCGGCAAGAGCAATGCCAAGTAATGACAACTCTCGCACATGTATATGCAAGCACATCACCACTTTACACACTTGTTGGCCCATTTTGAGACATTTTGAGACGCTTTGAGGCATTTTGAGACATTTTGAAACATTTTGAGACATTTTGAAACATTTTGAGACATTTTGAAACATTTTGAGACATTTTGAGCAATTTTGAGCAATTTTGAACAAGCTGGAGCAATTTTGAGCAATTTTTTTGGGCCGGCTTGGGTCATTTCGAGCAATTTTGAGCATTTTTGTCGGGCAAGTTGGTCGTGTCGAGCAATTCTGAACATTTTTTGGAAACACGACATGGCATTGTCGACCTTGGACAATGTTCAAAATGTTTCAATTGAGGCTGCTTTGAGGCATCTTGCTGAAAAAGGTGGCTGATGTAAACCCCATGGATCTAGACCCTAAAACGAGATCAGTGAAATATTATGGGAATACGATGGGAATATTTATATATTTGGGATTCTACGGATCATCCCACGAATTGGGTCCGTGGTTTGGATCATTTAGTTCACCCCGGATGAAGATTTCCCAGTGGATGAAGCTTCCTTATCCCACTGAACTGACTGGGGTGATGTTACCTACAATTCGTGGGATGAGCCACCAAGTAACCTTGGGAAAAACTTGTTGTTTTATTGAAAAACCATGGGAAAATCATCCATCACATCATAATGACCAGAAATTATCATAATGGGTTGATAATTTAGAAAATGAATGATGGGATGGGAGAAAATTAAAGCTCCAGAAGTGGCTACATGCCATGGTTACAATTAACCATCTCATTGTTCCCGCAGCACGTGCGCTACGCCGCACAGGTACTTCACTATATACACATGCATATGGTTTTTTCAGGGTTTATTTTGGGTTTCTTTAGGGTTCCTTCAGGTTCACGGGTTATTTTTAGGGTTTTTCTTAGGATTTTTCTAGCTTTTGTTTAGGGTTTATCATGGTTTATGTAAAAAGTGCTGAAAACAAGGATTGCCGGACAGCAGATTCCCCTCAGAGGGTCATCAAACACGTCCTTGGGTTCGCAAAGCCAGGGACATCAAGTTATAACATCTCAACATATTGGAAGGCCACAAAGTACTGTAATGGTCACCAAAAATCAGGTTCCCAACAATCATACCGAAAGAGTTTTGGGCATAGCACAAGTGCTAGCTGTTTTTTTGTTGTGGTACCGGGTACCTAATGTTTACCTGTACCCATATAATGGGAAAATAATCTATGAGTGGATTTTGCGGATCTATGTGGTAAAACTAGTGCCATAAACCTATATACCACCTGTGGATGGTTTATACAATAAGCAGACGACACATAACCACAGAGCAACACCTTGCATTATTACAATGGGTTATGATCACCCCATTGTGTTGAGGACATCCGCAAATATCTGGAACATCAACAGGCATAAACGACGATTAATATGTATGACCATAGATTGATACTTGTTAATACTATGGATACTATGAACCAACCATCCATTAACTGTAAATATTTGATGATATTGTTGATATGATTTACGGGTTATCTAGATAGAAATTACTGTATATAATTCATTATATATATATATATACATGATAACTATTACTGTATCCAAATATTTGCTGGATTATTTATGCATTAACATCCCAATCTTCATATTTCCAAATATTTGCCATTTGGTAAACTAACATAACTATGGAAAATCCACCCATTTTCTAGCTGGGAAAATCCACTAGAAATGGCCATTTTCAATAGCAAACTGTTTGTTCACCAGAGGGTAAACATCCATAAATACCATATATTTCCTATATTTTCCAATAAATCACCATATGGGAGCCGTCCGTAAAAGCAGGTCACAAATTTATGAATTGATGCGTTTACTTTGCTTTGCGCGATTGCTAAAACCTGCATCGCGATAGGCTGAGCGATTGGTTGGCGATTGGTTATACGGCTACCACCCTATTACTACTACTACTACTACTACTACTACTACTACTACTACTAGTACTACTACTAGTACTACTACTACTACTACTACTCCTACTACTACTACTCCTACTACTACTACTACTACTGCTACTACTACTCGTACTACTTTTACTACTAGTACTGCTAGTACTACTACTAGCCCCAGCACTACCACCACACCCGCTGCTACTGCACCACCCTGCACCACCACTACCACCACTACCACTAGTACACCTAGGAATTTCTGCTCTTGCTTTTAGATCCAATTGCACTCGTGTGAAGGGTCAGAAACGAGTCAGAAACCAATCAGAAACCAGTCAGAAACCCGTCAGAAACCGGCCAAACGCAACCATCTGTTTCCCCCTCCCTCCCTCTCTCTCTCTCTTTCTCTCTTTCCCTCCCTCTCCCTTTCTTCCCTTGCCCTGCTACTAGAACTCCTTCTCCTATTCCTACTCCTACTCCTACTCTTACCCCTCCTACTACTACTACTACTACTACTACTACTACGACTACTACTACGACTACTACTAGTACTACTAGTACTACTAGTACTACTAGTACTACTGCTGCTGGTACTACTGTGAGTTTTCCGGACCGTTTCCGGACCGCGCGAGCTTATTTTGTTCCCAAATTTGAAATCGAATGCGTTCACGCATGGATCCTCATTATATAATACATAACTTATATTTTATGTATATGATCTGATCAACGAAGAACAAACCCTTCCGCGATTGCTCACTGTGGTACCGCGGTTGCTACGCGATTGGCTGAGCGATTGAGGGCTGTCCGGGAAAAGGTATTTTGGACAACCCCCATATGTTCCATATATTTCCTATATTTTCCATATATAGCCAGAGGGTATGATGTTCCATATATTGCTATCAGTAGTGATTTAAGAGTAAATTCGGCGGAAGGCACATCACAAGAACATCGTCCGCGACCTCTCGCGCACGGTGGGGGAGCTCGGACGGTGAAATTTTAGCCCCTGGTAAACTAAGAGTTAAACTGGAAAATCACCATGTCTAAAAAACGGGAAATCAACCATTGTTATGACAATGTCATACAATTTCAATAGTTATGTAACAGTTTGCGAACTGGAAAATCACCATTTTGGGTAAATCAACGATTTTTATAGCTGTTTTCCATAGCTAGTCACAAATTGCCATGCAAATCAATGCTGGTTAATTACCCTCTGGCAATCCAACCATGGAAAACCACGGAAAATCACGTAGCCAAAATCTCAGAAATTAAAACACACGTCTCGGGAAAATTGACGTTTGGCTACTTGGATATGCATTGGATATGTATCGCAAATGGGTTCAAACACTACAAGGTGGTGCCCTCCCAGTTATGTTTGTTGGTTTATTAATGTTTATGAACCATAGTAACTATAGATATCTACCATAAACCATAGTGAAATTGGAGTTATGTGCACCAACTTAGCAAACTATGACCCATGTCGATATGTCGGGTTCATTGTATTGTGATGGACCACATGTGGGGATGTTTTTTCCCAATGGTCCAATGGTCCAGTGATTTTTTGAAGTAGCCTCTGGTATACAAAAAACAAGGGTAACAATCACCACTTAAAAAATAGGTAATTCAACTATTTAACTATTTCTATGGGCCATGTTCATGGCAGCAAACTGTTAGATTACCTAACAATCGAAGATCTTTCTGGGCACAACTGAACATTCTGAATTTTATAGCTGCTTTGATGCTTAAGCAATGGATATTCAGGGTGGATTCATTCCAACTGGGTGTCACCAAAAAAACAAAGCTTGTCGCAGCTGGGTTCAAGGTTTCTGCATATCAAGTTCGGAAATCTGGCCGACGACATGTCAATTTTTCGAAACGGCGGCAATACCTAGATACCCTCTGGTAAACTAACAGTTTGCTATTGAAAATGGCCATAGAAATAGTTGATTTACCCAGTAAAAATTGTGATTTTCCACTGTTTTTGTATGTTTACCAGAGGGTAAAACCAGATAATTCACGAAAATGCCTTGAAAGTGAAGTGACGCGTCTAGACTGACCAGGCTGGAGATAGCGTCATGACCCAACTCTATGCGAACAAAACCACAGCATCAAAACTACATGGTGATTTGGTGGCTCATGCCACTTAGTAAATGTGTAACATCGTAACATCACCCCAGTTAGTTAATGTTAGTTCAGAGGGATAAATAAGGTTCATCCACTTTTCTTGGGCTATAAATCACGTATCCGATTCGTGGGATGAAGCACCATGCTTCCATGTGGATTTCTGTGAATTTAGCATACTTTCCGACAAGCTGGGGCTCCCTAGATAAGTAAGTTGGTTTATTTCACCCCATCCAACTATAGTAAGTACTGCTGTAATATTCCCCTCAACTGAAGCATTCTTAATTCTTGTAGTTGTCAAGCCCTATCATCAGCCAATTAGAGGTGTTTATGATGGTTTTTATGGTTTTTCAGATGTTACAAGATTCATGTCAACCCCTACAGTTATGGCCCGAGTTATACCAGTTATAAGTACTAATAAGTCACTACCATCGATGATTGCATGCATGCGCCGAGCGTTGATCTGACGCAGTATCAGCAAAGTGACAAAAGTTTCTCATCCCAGTGAAATAGCCAGTTATAAACTCATGGCCTTAACTGTAATCAACCAGCTATAGCCTTAACTAATAACTGTAAGTATCAACCCAAACCCAAATTGATCATCCACTGGCCTGCCGTTGGCTTCGGGGCTTCCTTGGGCCCTTGGGCCCTTCGTCAGCTTCACGGAGGTGCGGGGTGCCCTGGGGTCCCGGAAATGGCGATGTCACCTGCAAAAATCTGAGGAAACTACATGGAAAATACATGTGTTAACCAACACAAAATACATTAACATACAGTATGTCAGGGGATTGTGAGATGAAATTGATGTATATATTCTCTAGCTCTCTTGTTGGTTTATGATTTCTTTATGACAGTTGGGTTTATGGGGAGTTTATACTTGGATCGTGTTGTAGCTTGCTTTTCAGTTATTTTTTGCACGGAATGGACAAGCCCAAATTGGAACCTGCTTGGCGGACAATTTTAGACCCTTGAGGCGGTTGCCGATCCTGAGAAACATGGGGATTCATAGGCTATACCCTCTGGTAAACATACAAAAAACTACATGGAATATCATCATTTTTAATGGGTAAATCAACCATTCTATGGCCATTTTCAATAGCTATGTTAAATTACCATAGGGTAGATCCTACAGAAATGGGCGGTTAGACCAGCAAACAGGGGAATTCAACAGGCAAGATGTACTCTACAATGATGGAAAATGACAAACGGGGATATGAGCCTCCATCAATGGAGATGTGTGTAATAGATTAATAAACTACATGGCTGGCTGATGGTTGGCTGTTGGGTTCTAGTACAGTATGTTTTTTTGTTAATTTATTATCCAATTTGGGAACCCCTATAAAGCAACCCTGGAATGGGATAACATTTTTGTTGGCAATGCCCAATTAGATCACAATAAAGTACCCAGCAATATGTTTCCAACGATGTATCGTCCAACCAAGCAACGTGATACAGAACCCAAATGAATTGGATGATAAGTTCGGTATACACCAAAATTGTAGATTGCATGCAAAAAAAATGCCACTTTGACCTACTATCCATATTCAAATATATTCATGTTTTTTTTCTAACTATGGGTGACCACAGATGACATGGGGTAGCAATGCACAATAGCACTGGCAGCATGTTGTACCAATGAACTGAAACATTGCAATATGTTGTTTTAGTCGTCATCCCACATACCCTCTGGTAAACATACACAAAACTATGGAAAATCACCATTTTTAATGGGTAAATCCACTATTTCTATGGCCATTTTCAATAGCAAACTGTTAGTTTACCAGAGGGTACACCCTCCAGTAGAACCAAATAATCGCCATGACCACAATAAATCAAATTTGGCCAAGCAGCAGGCGATTTCAAGAAGCAAAAGAGCAGTGGTTAACAAAAGGCAACCAGAATTTCAAGCAGATTTTTGCTTTCCATCCCGGAATTTCAATCACCAAACATGGCTGAACAGAGGAACTTGATATTGGATGATATTGGTCTTTGGTGTCAACGCCATGGCCATTTGGTTACCAGATTCTCCTGCGACATCCAAGAGGGGCTGGAAGATGATTCTCACCAGGACCTTCAAGCACCCGGCCATTGGTGTCAGTGAGATGGTCTTCGCAACCTTTGCCAAGGAGCACAGAACCATACACGATTCTGTCAGACATCATTAGCTCTTACCTGGGAGAGCTTGAGAAGCTTGAGGAGGTGGGGGAACTTCTCAAGCTCTTCGGCACATTCCACATGGAGTATGAATTGCCACACATGGAGAAGCACGCCAAGCTGAAAGCCGTGAAACTCAGAGCGGAGGAGATTCCAAAGAGGGAACTCCATTTCGGCGATTTGATTTGGGGAGCCACGACGGACGATGAAGAACAGACATTCTAAGGTGGTTTCTTACTCCATCTCATTAGTTCGTGATATCCCCCTGATCAACCCTACATAGTTATTGTAGTTATGTTCACCAACTTTGCTAGGACCCCACATTTAAATGTGTTTTCCAAACTCCCTGGACTTATACAATCAATATAGATGTATCTATATGATTCTATTTATATAGATGTATGTGTATATAATATATATAATATATATATATATACATACATATTTCAAAATTCAGTCAGTTTAATCAAAATAAACACGTGCCCGCTATTATTCAAAGTGATAACGTTGACAAGTTGGAACTCGCCCGAACTAGTCGTTGCTCCATGGATCGCCTGTTGTGTGGTTTTCGCGAGGTGCACTATGGAGGAGCGATACATGGATCGTGAGTGGTAGAAAACACCACCAATATTTTGGGAATATACCACCAATACAGTGGTTGAGACACTGGAGATATAATGATAATAGAATGGAATATGAATGGAAGATCACTGGAATATTGGTTAATACCCTCCGGTGTCATCAAACCTATCAATGGCTAATCCACCAACTAAATGGAGGTTTAGTTCGCTGGGTAAACCTCCATTTCTCCCATGAATCTCCGATTAAACTCCAGAAATCTCCCATTAAATATTAAATCACTATAAAATCCCATGAAAACGTTGAATTTCACCAACAATTGGGGATTCAATCGCCAAATTCATTGGCTGGTTATCCCAGTTTTTCCTTCTGGTGATCCAAAAAATTGGCTTTGAGCCGTCAGAACTGTGAAACACCACCAAGTGAACCAACTGACCATCAATACTGTATATTCGTTTCCATGAACAAAGAGTTGTTCATCACACATTAAGATACCCTCTGGTTATTTAACATGACATAGCTATTGAAAATGGCCATAGAAATAGTGAGTTTTGCCATTAAAAATGGGTGGATTGTCCATAGTTTTTTGTATGTTTACCAGAGGGTAAGATAACTAACATAGCCATGGAAAATGGCCCATTTATAGATGATTTTCCCATTAATACCTTCATTTATAAATTTTATAAGGGATTTTCCATGGCTATCTTTAATAACCAGATGATAACTTTGCCCGGGAAAAAAAACATGTGATCCTCGCCATGCAGCATCCCAGAAGGCTCAGTCCTCAATAGCTACAAGGTGGTGCCCCCCCCAGTTATAAGTTGGTTTATAAACCATAGTAAGTATGTAAATATCTCTACCATAAACCATAGTGAAATTGGAGTTATGTGAACCCCAACTTTGCGATTTAGCGCACTGGGGCACTACCTTGTAGGATCAACTAGCCATGTTTGTTGAGTATCCGGTGTCATCAAATATGACGGGGCCCTCAGGAAATCAGTTTGATGATCCTTGAAACTGACTGATGGATCGATCCCGCGTTGATAATTCGTAGATTACCTGATTGGTAGTGGTCAAATTCCCAAGTTGCATTATCCTATAGGAATTGCTGGTTGTACATATATATATATATATTTGTATGTATCAGTATATGTATACTGTATAAATAATATATATATATATATAATAATATAGAATATATAATATATAATTTATAATTTATAATATATATATATATATATACATACATACACATGTTAAGACCCCCATGATCCCCCATGTTTATTTATCATAGTCATTGATTGCCCATTTCCAGGCGATAATATCGATTTCCATGCTTATTTGTAGAATCCACCAATTCTCATAACATTTCATAACCATTGATAGAGGATGTATATTTCCTATAGGGAATCTACTGGAAATCTAGAGCTTAAGGAAATAGTAGCTATTTGGTTGGTGGTTTGGAACATGAATCTTATTTTTCCATTCATATGCTGGGGATGTCATCCTTCCCATTGACGAACTCAATCATTTTTCAAGATGGGCACATTGCACCACCAACCAGTTTCATAACCATTTCAAACATGGTGGATTGGTAGAACATTTGTAGAGGCTTCAACATTGAAAACCCAAGTGTTTGTGGATTGAATCACCGTTTCAGTAGGATTCAACCCACCATTAAAAAAAAAAAACTGTGTGTTTGAACCTACTGAAACAGATTTGAACCTACTCGTACTTCATTTTCTTAGGTTTGATTAATTTGTAATTACTGAAACACGGTTTAATCTTTCTTAACAATTTTTGAAGCTACTTTCAACCACCATGAATTAATGGTTAACCATCAAACCGTGTTCTATCCCCACTTTCTCTGACTTTTTCACTGGTTAAGCATCAACCTTGGCATGGGATAACCCACTGTGAGGGGGCTGATTCTCCAATTCTGTAACTACGATTAATGGTTATAGTTATGAGTTATAATCACCATACACCCAACAGTTAAATCTACCAAGAAAATCCATATCCATTCACGGCCTCACCATTTTTGCTGGTGAAGACTTGAAGACATCCATTTTCCTTGGTCAAATCCATTAAAACAGCAATTCTCCAATTGTTTTTCCATGTTTTCCCTATGATGGTCACCCTTTTTTGCTGCTGAACCCAGCATTTCTCCCCATTATTCTGGGCAACCTCTGGTAATTTAGCATAGCTATTGAAAATGGCCATTTATAGTGAGTTTTCCCATTAAAAATTGTGATTTTCCATAGTTATGTTAGTTTACCAGAGGGTAACTGGCTAACATTTCCATTTTTGCTGGTGAACGCAGCATGTTGCACCATTTGTCCCTATAACCCGCAGGACAGTAGGCGAACCTACACCTGCGGAGTGCTCTGCGCATGGGCAGCGTTCGGCTTCCTCCATGGTGGACATTGGTGCGTTCTTAGCAGCAGCTGGGCGATGGCGACTTCACCACGGACAATGGGGGAAATAACAGGGATAACTATAACAATATATTTGGTGATATATCGAAATTTTCCTCTGGTAATATATGGAACATATGGTGATTTATTGGAAAAAATATAGGAAATATGGTGATTTATGGATGTTTACCCTCTGGTAAACTAACAGTTTGCTATTGAAAATGGTCATTTATAGTGAGTTTTCCCATTAACAATGGTGATTTTCCTGTTCGCTATGTTGTTTTACTAGGTTGGGTAACTATTGAGATATAACTTATAACCTTTTTTAGTGGGTTTATAGTGGTGAAGCCACTTTAAGTGATTAACTATACCTTATAACCTTAAAGCCACGTGTTAACTATACTTTAAAACCTAAAATAATAAATAATCCAACCTTAATCCACCTTTCCATGGCTATGTTAAATAACCAGATGTCAACAAATGGGAGATTTCTTGATCAAATGGAGGATCATCCCACAGGTATCCCCCACGGCAGTTGCTTTGTTTTTCAGCCCATCGAAGCATGAAACTATAGATTCTATAGATATATTTATTTATACATATACATATATACATGTGATATATGATATATGATGTATGATATATGATATGTGATATATGATGTATGATGTATGATGTTTGATATTCGATGTATGGTGTATGATATATGACATATATGATATGTGATGTATGATATTTGATGTATGATGTATGATATATGATATATGATGTATGATATATGATGTATGATGTATGATATGTGATATATGATAGGTCCGACATACCATAGGATCCTAGTCAGCCCAGTGGTCAAGAAACTTACCTATCTAGGGGGGCCCTGGCATGTAGTGGGAAAGATGGATCCCCACCGCGGCATATATTATTCTCACATTCTATCCGACATATTATCTCACATATTTTCTGACATACTATGTGATATTTCTTCTCACAAAAAAATCTGGCGTTCTATTTGGCATGTATTCTGGCATTTTGCCTGGCATTTTATCTGGCATTCTATGTGGCATTATGTGGCATTTTATCTGACATTCTTCCATACATATATTCTGACATTCTACTTGACATCTTATTTGACATGACATATTTCTGACATACATTCTGACATGCATTCTGACAATCTATTATTTACATCTTATTTGGCATCCAATCTGGCATTCAATCTGACACATATTTTGACATCTATATACGTTGGTTGATAACCCCCATTGTCAAGATATATATATATATATATCATATATTATCCACTTGGAAATGCAGTCCCAGGTATAAAAGGATAATATGCCATCTGGTTATGTAACAGTTTGCCATGGAACATCACCATTCTTAAGTTCGGTAAACCATCTATTTCGATTAGGGCCATTTTCATTCATGTTCCATGGCTATGTTAAATAACTGGATAATATAACCATAGTTCTGGGGATTCTGGGGATTTCGGGGGCTCAGAAAACCATTCTTCTAGCCATGGATGGCAACAACTGCACCCCCAAGTACCATAAACGCACCCAACAGTCGATCTTTCCACCATCAAAAACTCATGATCCCATTGCCAATGATCAATCATTATCAGTCATGAATGATCATCCAACATTTTCCCATAATGTGGGTAAAACAATGCCATAAACTACCCATTTGTTCATGGTTTATACCACATCAAAGTGGTCATGGCTGGGGGATGGTTTATGACATGGTTTTAATCACATTGACAACAAGGTTAGTGGGTATTACAAGCAATTATCAGCATCAACATGTTGATAAACTTTATGAACCATCAATCCATTACCCTCTGGTAATTTAACAGTTTGCCATTGAACATCGCCATAGAAATAGTTGATTTACCTAGCTATAAAATGGGTGGATTTTTCCATAGTTCTGATGAGCGGATTGTTGACAGATAGGCATGGGAGCCCACTTTGACACTTCGGTCCCTTGGCCGCCTTGGCCCTCACCGACTTCGACCCTCCCCTTGAAGGCTGAAGAATGACGGTGAATCATCATTACCCTTTGGTAAACAAAGATAGCTAGGGAAAAATGGATGAAAATGGATGAACATGAGACATTTCTAGTTGATTTACCTTTTAAAGGTGTGATTTTCCATGGCTATGTTAGTGTACCAGAAGGTATTCATGGTGAATGATGGGCAATAAGACTTATTTGTTCATGTTACGCCATTGTTAGTGTTGTTTCTCTCATTGTACACATAATTGTGAGCCATTTGGTGGTTTCACAACATGTTTGAGACCCGGAGTTATCATGTATTGTTTGATGTCTCACAAGGAAACCCATATGTTTTTGTGTTTCTTTTTGGGTAGACCAAGTTTCGGAAAGTCCCATTTGTTTATGGGGTAAATACTGTCCTTGGTGGCTCATCCCACTTAGTAAATGGGTAACATCACACCAGTTATAAGTGGGATAAGTAAGGCTAATGCACTTGTAATTGGGGATATAAACCACGGATCCTAAGTCGGATGAGCCACCAAGTAGTATGTTTTTGTTTGGCCATTTCCACAACGAAATGACGTTTATAATCATGGGCATCGACTCCTGAGTGGCTGCCGAAGTCTGGCAGAAACCCGAAATACCATTGATAAATTAAATCTGCCATGGGAGAATTATATCAGTGATACTGTGGATGGGCCAGCGAAATCCGAATCACCAGTGGATAGATGGTAAACATCCCATTTTTTATACAATGTGGTACCCCCCAGTGATGTGAACGTTAGTTTATAACCCTCATTAACTAGTTCGATATATCTACCAGTCCTACTTATTGTAGTTATGTTCACCAACTGAACGCTATCGAACTGGGGCACCACTATGTAGGGTTCAACCATCCCAAATTGGTGGTTGATCGGATTTCGCCGGATTTCACCATGGGCTCGCCGGTATTTTTGAGGGTTGATGGTTATTGGCCGGCGAAAAAAAAAGGCTCATTTGTTCCATACATGTGGTGTCTTAAGTGGAAAAAAACATTAGTATTTCGGGCCATATCTGTAGAATACTCTCAGTGTGACTTTTCAATCTTGGAATCGTTTAGTTCACAACATTTTCTTGTAGCACTTTATCAGCAAAGAAATATGTTGTTTTCATGTGCAGTTGCCTTCTTACCATCAACTAGTAGCCATACATTATGGCTGTGTCTGAAAATCATATAAGTTTAATGCATATTTGATTGCGGTGATACCATCTAAATAGTGTTACATATGTTACATATGTATACAAATATGGATTACCAGTAGCCATACATATTTGATGGCGGTGATCATCATTTACCCTTTTGAGATTACCATGGGGAGATAAACCAAAAAAATGAATTGAACATTCGAATAATATTTAGGTGACTTCCTTGGGGGTGCCCAGGAATCGTAAGTGATTATATATATATACAATTATATATGTGTATATATCTATAATTATATGTATACATGTATGTAGGTTATTATGGGTTATAGGCTATATAAAAGGGTTTATAGGGCTTTATATAGCATTTTTTTAGTAGGAAGTTGTCTTCCAGACCCCGTTTCTCAATCGCAGGGTCTACGTGAATTTTGGAGGAGATTACAATTATGAAGTCCATTGAAGTCCCATTTTTTGTTGATCAAATCATCTGCAGTCCACTTTGTTCCTGGTTTTTCATCACCTTTTTTCTCGGTTCTCCCTACGATGGGCGGCATGGGGCGCACCCATCGTCCATCGTACCTGGTTCTGAGGACAGGTGGCTTCCCCGAAACCATGCCATGTCCTACGTCGCGGGAATTCTGGTCACAGCTTTAGGTGGGCACTGGACATGCCTGTGACCTATGTGACCTATGTGACTATGTAGAAGATGCATGACGATATGTATAAATATTGATATAGAATGATATAGATGTATAGATATACGTATATGTATATCGTAGATGCATGATGATAAATATATAGAATATAGACTTAGAGGTATAAATATGTATATACATGGTGGGTTCTTGTATTGCCGACCATTGTGGCATAGTTGTCCTTCTCTGTGAACCTTGGCTAAGCCAGAGGGTCTGGGGAATTTGTAGGTGAAAGGTGGTGCCAGTTATATAACCACCGAAAATATGAAAATATGGGATGCCATGTTTACACATGGATAAACAAATGGACAATTTCCATATATCAATGGATGTTAGTTGGTTTCATAGGTTTAGTTTCACCCACTAGATACAGTTATGTCATCACCGTACAGATATTAAGCTACAATGTGGTACCCCCCCAGTGATTTGAATGTTAGTTTATAACCCCCATCAACTAGTTCGATATATCTACATATATCTACCATAAGTCCTATACTTATTCTAGTTATGTAGGCCCCAACTGAACGCTATCGAACTGGGGCACCACGAAATGTAGAGAATTGAACCCAATTTGCGACGCAATTTGCCGAGTTTGTGACAGCTGGGGATCCTAAGGGCTCCAAGTTGGCCACTCCAGTAGCTTTGGGAGAAAAAACCATGGTTTCCTGTCAAGACTTCCCCTAGCAACCAATCCATCAAATCCTTATTTTGTTTGTGTACCCTCTGGTTATGACTGACATAGCCATGGTATAGATGGCCCATTGAAATAGATGGTTACCGAACTTAAAAAAGGTGATTTTCCATAGCTATGTGAGTCATAACCAGATGGTAAATAATCATTTTGGTCACCCATTTTGGCTGAAATGAAATCCTCGGTTTTCGTGGTCAAATCCCCATTTAATGGTCAGTTTCGGTGAAATTCCAACCAACAGTTATGGCCCTTTACCAGTTGTAAGTACTTATAACCCCATTTATAGAATGTATAATCCCATTTATAACCACTTATAACTAATAAATGGCCTTAACTGAACCAAAATCGCGTACTTTTTCATGGTCAAATGAGTCAAATTCTAACCATCCAATCGCCCCATCCAACTGCCTGGCGCCTTGACAAAGGTGGCGCCTATGTCAGAAGTGGCAATGCTGTGGCATGTCCAAATGGTGAAGATCCTTGGCCCTTGAAGATCTGGAAGTGTGATGGCCCTGTACCAATATTGTAAGTGACTTCTACATGAGGCCCCCGTTAGATCTGTTTGTTTTAGATTCGCCCCAGTAACAAGTTCGTTATAAATACCATATAAACCATAGTGAAATTGGAGCTATGTTCACCAACTGAACGCGAGCTCGACTGGGGGCCTCACATTGGGGATTTAACGATATGAAGCATCGAACTATGGGGGATTTTTTTGTGAAATTTTCAGTGAACATGTCACTTAACTGATAAATCATGGTTGATGATTTGTGTATGATTACTTGGGAGATTGTTGGTTGGGATATTAAGTAGAAATTAAGCCCTAAACTATGGGAATAACAAGGTGATATAAGACTAAGATGCTGATATAAGGGGATAAACTGATGAATGATGGTCGATTGATGATCAGTTTAATATGGATTTCACAATGAAATATAGTTAAGTAATTATCATTAAGTATCATGGATAAATTGTGATTGATTGGTTAATTGGTTAGGTTCATGACAAATTCATGCCACTTAACCATCAAGTATAGAGTTTGTTTGGGATTTGAAGGGCTTCAGCCAGATTTTTTTCTAGGGTTGGGACTTAAGCATCACTTCCTCAGGGTGAAACCAGGGATTTTTCACCATCAAAGATAGAACATACCATTGACAGATGATGGTTGATTGATTAGTGTCATGGGATTTTAATGGCACAAAAAACATGAATTGTGGATATGTCTAGAGGCTTTTTTTGGGGGTTAACCCATCGATTTGGGAATATAGTAGTTGATAAATCGCCTTTCTTGTGGCTGCAATGATATTTATTGGGGTCATGATAAGTAATAGGGATACCATGGCGGCTACCAACTATCATGGGTGGCATAGGGGTACACAAGGTTTTAACATACAGTTGTTTATTGATGATTAAACTAACATAGCTATTGACAATTGCCATTTACAGTGAGTTTTCCCATTAAAAATGGTGATTTTCCATAGTTATGTTAGTTTACCAGAGGGTACCTTGTGGGGGGTGCATCTTTCTTGCAGCTTTAGGTTTTACTTGTTCACATGCTCCTAGTGAGCAGTGTTCAAGTCCTAGCAGGGATAATTAAGCTACCTGGTTTAATCCCTGTTGCAGCCCATAGTAGGAATATTTCCCACCAGTATACCCTCTGGTAAACTAACAGTTTGCGAACTGGAGAAATGACCCATTGATACTTGATTTACCCAGCTATAACACGGGTGGATTTTCCAGTTCGTTATGTAAGTTCGTTGACCAGGTTGGGTAATGAGATAGGGATAGGGATATACTGTATTTTTCATGGCTCAAGTGAGGATATAGTGCCCAAACATGCGATATACTCTGCGAGTTGCTAAGCGTACTGTAATCAACAACTGATCTTCTGAAGTTGATTATCTGGTTGGTGGTTTCAAACATTTTTATCTTCCATAATATATGGGATAATCCTTCCCATTGACTGATATTTTTCAAGATGGTTAAAGCCACCAACCAGTTATGAAGGGAATTATAGACTTGGGATGTTAGCATTTATGACTCAAGAAATTGATAATCCCTTCCCAGTATGAGTAAGCAGTCCCATAGAACATCTGATCTAGTACCCTCTGGTCAACTAACATAACGATGGAAAATTACCATTTTTACTAGGTAAATCAACTATAAATGGTCCATTTTCCATAGTTACGTTAGTTTACAAGAGGGTAATTCTACTACTGAGTATTGTTATCTTGGGATCCCACTATATGGCTATTTGAGGTACCTAAATACCTAAACTGGAGCTACTCTACCATACAAAACCATAGAATTTGAGGGTACATCCCCTTAGCCCTCAAAAATTGGTTTAAACTCGTTTTTATCATCCACGTGGATATCCACTATATCCACTTTGTCATCGGACATACCAGTTATATCCACGTGGATATCATCTTATATCCCCACAATTTGATGATTCAAATCCCACCAATATATCAAATTTCACGAGCTCCTGGGATTTTTGAATTTTAGGGAATATTTTACATTTTGACAGGGACATCCAATATTCCATAAACATCAAAAAAAAACAGGAGCTCGTGAAATTTGATACCCTCTGGTAAACTAACATAGCTATGAAAAATCATCATTTTTAATGGGAAAATCTACTATTAATGGCCATTTTCAATAGCTATCTTAGTTTACCAGAGGGTACACCAATATGTGGATGGGATCATCTGTCGTTTTGGCATCGGTGAACCGTCTCGGCACCCAGGACATGTCGCGCGACTGTTTCTGGGCTCGGCAAAGAGCCACTTGGCCGGGACTGGGTGATTTTCCAAGCGATACACGCTGGGGAGTTTGGATTCTCCGTTGGATATCACACTTCAGTTGGTCTATAAATGTTTAAAACATGGTATAAAGGAGCCTGACTAGGTGACTTGTTTTTTTGTTTAGCCCTTCTTAGATTGAGCTAAAGGTGTCATAGCCTGTCCAGGATGAAGTGCAACAATATGTAAACCTTAAATATAGTGAGAGGGGAACTGGGTGGTGGTGCAAGTGAGCTGAATCTCTCGGGCGTACGTGAGTCCCATGCCGCAATAAGCACCATTTTTGGATATGTAGTTTTTTTTTGTACAAAAAACAGGGGTTTGCAATGGAAAATTCATATGTTTGATGGATGAGTTAGATGAAATGTAGATAAATCATCGAAGTCAAAACAGGCCCATTCACAGTTTCACATCTTTTCACATCTTCCGAGTGACTCAGTGCTGTCAGGTGGACTACCAAATCGTTTACATCTTGCACTACATCGGCCTTGCGTGGAACTTTGCTCACTGGGTCATGGACGGAGCGCAGCTCTGGTTTTTTGGCGCAGCGCATGTTGGATGACCATTGACTACATGGGGATGGGAAAATTTGGTACGTGAAAGGTGGCCCCCAAGATATGTTTGCTGGTTTAGATTCACCCCAGTAACTAGTTTGTTATTTAGATACCATAAACCATAGTGAAATTGGAGTTATAAACCAACTGAACGCTATCTTGGGGGCCTCACATTGTAGGTGAAAGGTGGCAACATGACATGATACATGACCATCGATCAATGAGTGACATGCTCTATTTTGCATAAACCATGGCCCTGTGACAGTGTCCCCCTACTTCTGTTGTTGGTTTATGTTCACCCATCTAAAGTTGAAATCACAATAAACCCAACAGCCAACCTATAGCTCTAAACCAACTTATGAAACTATCCTAGACTTCCACCCCCCTCCTAAAAACGAACGTTTTTGCTGTCGTAAAACCTACCCAAATCAGCTTCGAGAAGAAGGCGCTTGGAAGTCTCAGCGATGAGGCAGCAACAGGTTTATACCCATTGTATACATTGTATATTCATGTATATTCATCTGGGTAAATTATAACGACCTCACTGTCCTCCCCTCACTGGAAATCATGGTTTATTTTAGGGGAATCATCCCCTTCTATGGCCGAACTATTCAGGTTAGTGAAATATTGTAATTTACCTAGATTAGTGTATATCCCCAATACACAAGTATTGCATCCCCATGTTTATCTCCACTATAGTTAGATTAGCTAGGTTCTGTACCATTTTGGTTGGTGGTATCCCTCAACTGGTTCCCATTTCTGGCATTTACCACCCAGAAATATAATAGATAATAATTCTTATACATACTTATAATAAACCGACAGACACCTATTTTGAAGGCCTCGAACCCACTGATATCCCACGTGATTCCAATTGTTTTTGTGTTTAGAGCCCCCTCATCAAACAGAAACATCATCAATCAGAACTCCATAAAACATCATATATCATAACTCCATCTATCATACATATATATATATACACATATATATATTATGCTATATTATACTGCATATAGGTAGCTCCTATGGTTATTAGAATGATAAACCATCTTAAGCAATCTCTATATCCCAAGTGTGGTGGGCAACATCCTCATTAGACCCCAATTAAAACCACAAAAAATCCAATGAATTCCCGCATTTTTTTCCCTCCAAATGTCCATTAATTCCTTAAAACAATCCATAACATCTTCACTAATTTCATTAATTTCCATATATAAAAATGTGAATGGAATGCAGGCCAGGTGATACCCCATGTTAGATAATATTATGGCATGCCGGCAGCAAGTTTTACTTCTGCTGCCATGGCTCAAGACCGGGCCAAAAGGCTCAAGACCGCTGGTGAGTGCAAGGATTGCGCTGAGCGGACTGGACTACTGGCATACTGCAGTAAGATCACGGAGTACAACCAGTTTCGTACCCATTCACAGGTTATCAGTCCGCAATGCTCTACTGAGCCGGATATGAGATCAAAGGCCAAAAATACAAAGAGACCGCAGAATTTGTGGTCAGTGAGCGCCTAACTAGGGGGGCTTGGTGGCTCATACCCCTCGGCCACTGAACAAGGCTGGATTATGAGCTGATGGCACCAGCTTGGAGGGTGGCTGCAAGCCAAAAACACAAGCTTGACGGCACCAGTTGGAGGGGAGCCACGGCATGTTCCAAAGCGCAGGTGTCTTCCTGATTGTGTGTCACCTATGGCAAGGGACCATATCATCGGCAAGGGGGGTGTGAATAATCCCTCAGCGGCAGCCATTGGGGCCCGTTGCTCGGGTGCGCCCAGTGGCCAGAGGCAACCTTTTGTTGTGGTTGTGCTCAGCCATCTGGGTTGGCAAATGAACCATGTTAGCATCCATTCGCCAAAAAAAATAAAATCCCATTAACCTCCCATTAAATCTCCTTGAAAATCGACATGAAAATCCCATGACCTCGCAGCAGCTCTGGGCTACAGGTTCTGGGCCAAAGCGCTCAGCCATCAGAAGCCTCTCAGGTGCGCCAGCGGCAAAGCCTACTTGATCCTACTTGTAGACCAAGAGACATAGTGTGGGTAAAACGATGCCATTAACCACCCAGTTGGGAATGGTAAACACACCACCTATAAAAATTGTGATTTTTGGGGGGATGGTTCATTATTGTGTTACCAACATTAGTGGTTTAATGGAAAATCTCTGGATGAAGTGGGAAATCATTGGAAACCAGAGTGGGAACATTTTTGAACTGGACGAAAGGAAACACCGAGAAAATCGGAACCTGGATTTCAATTTCGGAAGAACTGATTTTCGTTTCCTGTAGAGAGAGCCGAATGAACAATGTGGGGGGTTCCTAAAGTAGGGGTACCCCCAGTTCTCATCCATGCTATTTCCGGATTTTCCATGAAATAAACGATCCAGCTATTGGGGTACCTCCATTTCAGGGAACCGCAATATCATGTTTACGAACCATTATTAGCCACTAGTAACCACTATTAACCACTAAAGCCATCCAACTATTGGGGTACCTCCATTTCAGGGATTATTAGCTATTATTAGCTATTATTAATGACTATTAACCACTATTAATCACTATTAATCACTATTAACCACTATTAATCATTACTAATCACTGTTATTTCCATGTGTGTCCATGTCTTCCCCCCAAAAAACATGGCCCTTCACTGCTGACGTCAGTTTGGTGGCCACCGGAGTGGTCATGAGAAGATTTCTCTACTCAGGCGCTGTCCAGGGCGAGTACTGAGCAACGGTTTCCCTAGCTGGGGATAACTATCAAAGAGGTTTCAGTAAGGGCCTTAAGTAGTCCCATGCCCTTAATATTAAACACCCATTTAGTAAGGAATTTCCACATAATTGGGACCATAGAAATGGGGTGGTTAATATTAGGGTGATGGAATTATCAAAGATTTTGGAGGAAGATACATATATGTAAATATATGTATATGTATATATATATAATTGTATCCACATATATATATAGTTACATATATATAGTTACATATATATATATGTATATATGTATATATATGTATATATTTACATATACATATATACATATATATATATATACATATACATACATATATATATATATATGCTGATTTAAATATGCAGGATAACCATATAACAATGGCTGCAAAGTGTGGCAGTAAAACATGGTGACGCCGCCATGGACTCAACCATACTCGGAGGGTCATGGGTTAGAACACCCTTTACCAGTTATAAGGTGTTATAAATTCTAAGAAAACCCCATGGAATGTATCATCCCATGGAAATAATCACCTTATGACCAGTTATAACTGGTATTTCGGGCCTTGTGGGGTTATAGCTTCCATTTATAATTGGAACAATCCACGAGGACTTCCGATCAGATGATCACCACATTTAACCACGAGGACCATAACCGGCCTCATTTCAGGGAACCTCTGCATCGCTTTTTAATCCACGGGAGTGCAAAGACGGGTGGCGTTGTTTCGCCGAATAAGGTCATGGGATGAGACCTGTTTCTCCAATGGAAGGTGGTATGTCTTGTAAACGGCCTTATTTTACCCAGCTAGAAAATGGGTGGATTTTCCATAGTTATGTGAAAGCTTATCAGAGGGTAACTCCTGTAACTGGTTAGTGAAATACTGTGGATGGGCCAGCAAAATCCGATAAAACACCAATTTGGGATGGTTGAAACCCTATAAATAATGGGATGTTTACCACCCATTAACTGGTGCAGGATTTCGCAACCATCCACCATATTATAATTTCTCAGGAATTCTACAACTGGGTAAACTAAGCCGACAAACACTAACCGACTAACCATCTATGATTTTCGATGTACCCCCAAATATCAACGCATTGGGATACTCAGGGGCTATATTCTCCCCCAATTATTTTGCTTATGCAAGTTAGATCCTATATCCAAACTGTTAACCATCCTCCTAGTGATTCTTGACTTGACATATCAGATCACATATCCCATTATATGCCCATGTTTGAAAATGCTTACTTACCATTGATCCATTGTGTACGATGTCAGTGTTGCTAGCTCTGAATCAGAACAAGGATGCCCTTCAGTAGGATGATCCCGGCGGCCCAGCACGGATGACACTGGACGGTAACATCTTCAAATTCGAACACACATCCCATTGAACGCACGTGAAATTCCATCAAAGTCCCATTAAAACCTATTGAATTCGATCAAAGTCCCAAAATATCCCATTGAACTCTCAAATTCCCATGGAAAATTCCCAATAAAATCCCATGAAGATCCCATGAATTTACCAACAAAGCCCCATTGCAGGGATTTTATGGCTGGCTGTGCTGCTGATGACGTTCACTTGGACGACACTTGACGTGATCCGCTTGTGTGTCTGGAAATGGGGTATACCCCAAACATGGTTATTTGATAGGAGGGAACATGATAATAGACTATGGGATTTGTGGGTGTTTTATTTTCAGACCAACCCAAATATACGTGTATGATTTTGTATGTACTGTATATGTAATTATGTAATGGGTATATTATAATTATGAGATACATTGGAAGAGATACCCTCTGGTAGTTTAACATAGCTATGACAAAAATGGATTATCTACCTCTTAATACTCGTGGGGGAAACATTTTCACTCGTCATCCCACCATCATTCGGGAAACCTTATAACTTACAAATTTCTAACGGACATATTATATAATGTCTATCAACGGGGGCATGGTCATCCCCCATTTATGTGAACATAGACCAGCTTTTCACCACAGCAAACCTTGATGCCTTTCATTATCCTCTGGGAATGTAACGTCGCTGTGACAGAGGTCGAAAACCATGCGGTTTTTGGGTACCCTATTTTAATATATGTCATAGAAACCCACAGTTCAAACACTTTATGAACAAGGGCCCTATCTACAATTATTTTGCATGGGTTCACGTAAATCTGCAATTGCTTCTCAACAGAAAATCAATCAGCTCCGCATTGTCATGGTCGATTCATTTTTTTCGGAACTTTAGTACTCATGTTTGAGACGAAACCATACACTGTGTTGCCCCCAAACCTTAGCTGAGTTGGTTTGTAAGTAATTAAAAGTAGTTGCGCTTGCCAGGGTTTAAAGATGTTTATGAAAAGTACGTATATAGGTATATCATGGTATATCTACATGATATATTGTTCCATAGTCAGATGGCTTTAAAAAACACCAACGTTAACGTCGGACATCACCGTATCAGCGTAGCCGCTACGTAGCGGCCGGGCCTTGCTTTTACGATGGTGGTCTAAGGTGGTGGATGGATTGGACGACTGGGAATGATGAGACCATGAAAACAGAGAGCACCATTCCCAGACGCTTGGGCTTTAGTCTTTTGGTATCAATGGGAATATCTAGGAACTAACCAGCTAAGAATTTGCGCTGGATGGGTACAATGGTTATTGGTCGTAAAAAAAGTGGTTAGTAGTGGTTAATAACGATTGATAATCATGATTGATAATAATTACATATATATAATTATATATAATGATAATCATTATGATGTTGGTCTTTCGACGAATTTAGCACAAATTCAATCGGATTTGTTTAAGGGAATTTTTGCAGGAAAGCCCCATATGAAATTAAGAAAAAACAATGGTTTCCTGTAGATGTTATCTTCAACCAATCCAATGACACATGTCGTTATTGATTTTTCCATAGGAAAAACACTATTTATCCACAATAACGACAATAGCTAAATAACACATGCTAAATAGGAACGACAATCAAGTTTTTCCCATGGAAAAACACTATTTATCCCCATAACACTATTTACCAATCCTATTTATCATGGGGCTTCATGGGGATTTTTCCACAATCAAGAATGAGGGATCATGGGGAGATTTGGATCCAAATTCTGCCAGATCTGCGATAGCTTTGGGAATACCAAATTAAATAGAGATAATAGAAACTACAATTATGGCCCGAGTTATACCAGTTATAAGTACTAGCAAGTCACTCCATGTATAGAATGTATAATCTGAGTTATAACCAGTTATATAACTAATAGCCATGGCAATAGCTGTGGAGATTTAAGTCGGATCGCTTTAGGCTTTGGGATAGTTCACATGAATCAAATGGGATCAAATGCTTCTCCGATGGCTCTCTCGGGTATGAGTGAGAATTTTGGGGATCTGAAAGTGGGATGATAGCAATGGCATGAAATATCCAAACATCTCTAGTCCTTGCTGGAAGATTTACAGGGGTCCCTTTCTGTTTTTGGTGGTTTGGAACATTTGGATTATTGTTCCATTCAGTTGGGAATTTCATAATCCTAACTGACTTTCCTATTTTTCAGAGGGGTAGGTCAACCACCAACCAGTTCTGTTTTTGGAATCCTGGGTTTGCCGGTCAAGATCTTCCCAAACCAACCCATTTTTCAGCTGAAGACTCAGTGGAAGGCGCCATGGGCCATCCGTGCAATTCGGTTTTGGGGACATCGCTTAGGAAGCTGCAGACCCTACGGTAACCAAAGGTGGCAACAGAAAATGGCCAAGCTATATCTGCAATTTATCCCATTAAAAGCTCCATTTGTACTATGTTTTCCATATTTATCCCCTTATCATATCCATTTAGTTCGCGGATTTCCCAGCTAGCTACCTTTGATGACACCGGAGGGTATGCTAGTCACACCCACAAAGGTGAAGAAAGGATGGGCTGCTAGTGTTTCCCCGGTGTGGCGGGGGCCCTAAGGGGCCGGACGAAAAGCACTGCGCCCATAAGTGGTAAGTTTACCACTCAAATGGATCCCAACAATTTTAATCTATTTTTATTGGGAAAGCTTGGTCTGCAACGCTTCAAAAAGTGAGTGAAGTGAATGTGTATATATATATATATTATCTACCTACCTTACCTATCTACCTATCTACCTATCTATCTATCTAATCTATCTATCTAATCTAATCTATTCTAATCTTATCTAAATCTAATCTAATCTAATCTAATCTAATATGTTCTTTTATTTTGTTTATCTATCTATCTATCCTATCTATCCTATCCTATCCTATCCTATCCTATCCTTATCCTATCCTATCTTTTCCTATCCTATCCTATCCTATCCCATCCTATCTATACATCTATACATCTATACATTTACTCTACCTATCGTCTATATCCCTAGACCCTCCAAGTACGCTTAGACATATCATATCTCCTAGACATAAGTATCATATCCCTGTATTGCAAGGTGAAACCCAGGGTGTTGGCATTTGCATTTTTGCACCACTCATTCAGTTGCTTTGGTATTTACAGAATTACATCGTAAAACTACTGAGAGATCTAATGCATCGTTATATATATATAACTAATGTAGGAATCATCATTGTCGAAATTCACTGTTATTTTTGGCTATACTTGAAGGTATAGCATGGTATACTCCATCTCCAGACAGAAAGATCATATCCCACTAATCCCACTATTGTAAAACACCATAAATCAATGGGAATTTCAGGATCCTAAAATGGAGGTACTGACTGTACCACATGTTTGGCCATATTTTCTAGGGATATTCCCTGAAATTTAGGCCTGAAAAATAGGCCTTATATATGGTAGGTACCTCCAATAAATCGGATCCTGAAATTCCCATTGAATAAACATGTCCTAAATAACCCAAGAAAACACAATACTTGGATATAAATGGTGTTTTACCCATTTATGTGAAACAAGAGAAACAGGTGTCAACAATATTTATGGTGCTAACAGGTTTTTACCCATTTATGTCAAATATCCCACGATATCCCGCTCGAAGAACAGCTCCATTTCCTCAGGACTTGCTGGGGTTCTTCTGGTGGCGCCATGGTTATGAAACGGCAAAATGAGGGTTCCAAGTGAGCAGAGATTCAGATTTTCAGAGTTTTATGGGATTTAACCATATTTAAACAGTTATGGCCATGGCTATATTAGTTATATCTGGTCATAACTGGGATTATACATTCTATACATGGGGTTATAAGTAATTACTTATAACTGGTAAAGGGCCATAATTTAAAGAAGGAACAATGGATCAACATGGAATATGACATGGGGTTTCAATTTCTGTTTTGTGGGATATGAATGGCTCGAATTGGTATTTAAGCATTAATTTACAGGGCCTTATGGGGGCTTTAATTATCGAACTAACATCGGGGTACGATTGATTATTGATGGTTGGCTGATGATTACATGGAGTGATACTATCCACTCCTATCCACAAGAATATAGAATATTGAGGATTCTCGCAATCCATGAGCTAGAAATCTATTCTCATCCAACTGGGATTTCAAGGAATGACAGAGTGGGTTGGGGCTCCCAGTTGGTCGTGTTTTACTTGTTTGACTGCACAAAGTGTTGAGTTTATGTGGTGGTGTCATCAAACATGGCTGGAAATGTGATATCAATGGAGTTTTTTAAGGGAACTTCATCGATCAATGGTGCATGTATCTGTGATGGTACAATGATATACACTACCCTCGATTCAGATGAAGGGGACCACTGGTCAATGTTTAACTTGCATAATGTCAATGATTATTTGAAGTATAATGTGTCTTAATCGTGTTAATACTTGCAGATACTAAAACCAGAGTTTCTCAACTGCCATTGGAAAGGTATTCATTCCATATCCAAAAAACTGTGTTTTGTTTATGTTGGATTTAGCACTGCGGAAGTTTTTTCGTGTCACCTACTTTAGCCAGGCGTTTGGTGACACACCAATCAACATGGGGATGAACCTCTAGGAATGAAACAAGGCCCTCCAGCATTGTTGTTTTGTATAGATATCTGGTTGGTGGTGACTGGAACCATGGACTTTCCATTCAGTTGGGAATAATCATCCCAACTGACTAACTGACTCATATCTTTCAGAGGGGTAGGTCAACCAGCAACCAGATATGAACACGCACCATTTGAAGCCTCCTTCGCCGGAAGAGCGCGATGCGGACCTCTCTTCAGATGCCAAGGAGTTGGATGTGGAGGTCAGATGGAAGATGAACTCCATGCCATGATGGAACTCTCCGCAACCTTGACCTCGAGGTCTTCAGGGAACACCTCTTTAACGCCATGAGGAGAGTGGCGTGAGCACTTCATTTGAAGATTTTGAAGGCGAAGAACCGCCAAGGCGAACAAGGAGATGATGAGTTCCGTGCCAAGGCCCTTTTGAAGCCATTGAAGGTGGAGGACGTAAGCTTGTTTGGCCGATCTCCAACAAGCGCAGGGCAGCGCAACATGAGATTTCCGTTTCTATGTTAATTTGATAATTGAAAGTAACAACCCAACTATCCATTATTAGCATTTACTAGCTATGTTCCATGAGATAGTCCCTTTAATACTGGTTGGTGGTTTGGAACATTTTTTATTTTTCCATATATTGGGAATAATAATCCCAACTGACTAATATGTTTCAGAGGAATTCAAACCACCAACCAGAATATGTTGCCATTGTCTTCCCACTAAAAGATCTAAAAGCTCCATTTAGGCCACGTGGAGTTCCAAGCCAGGGCTGACATGTTTGATCCCTCTGTCATTCCATTTAATCCTGGTTGGTTAAGAACGGGATTCCCTATTGAATTATCGGATTATTATAATCCACAAAATATATATACCACTATATATATATATATATAAATATATATTGGGGTAGTATTCCCCGTTCTTGGATGATTATAATCATTTATAATCCCTCAGTATATTGATATATTGGGTAGTGTAATTAGTATAATCCCCCAACTAATTCTCAACCAGGGGTTGAATGCAGCCACTGCTCACGAACGAGGAGATTCTGTGTGTCCTGGTCGTTTGTTGTGCCAACCTCAGTCTCGATGGTTCTTGAAATGGGGGAAACCCTGCCATAACTAGCAGGGTTGGGGATGATTGGAATCCCGGCCACGGTGATATTAATTACCCTCTGGTGAACTAACATAGCAATGGAAAATGGCTATTTATAGTGGATTTTCCCATTAAAAATGGTGATTTTCCATTGCTATGTTAATTTACCAGAGGGTATCTGGTTGGTGGTTTGAAACATGAATGGATTATTTTCCGTAATATATCGGAAAATCCTTCCCGTTGATAATCCTTCCCATTGGGATATTCCATGAAATGCTGGTTGGTGCTGACTGGAACCATGGAATTTTATGACTTTCCATTCAGTTGGGAATGTCATCATCCCAACTGACTCAACTGACTCCTATTTTTCAGAGAGTTAGGGCGAAAAACCACCAACCAGGTTGATTTGGGGGATAGTTTATGGCTTTGGGTCTACCGGTCTACCAAATTCATTTACTTCTGGCTAGAGTGGATTTCATCCGGGGAACCCTTTTTGAGGGTATTCAATACAAGGGGCTGGGATTTCTCCAGACTTTCCGTCAGATTTCTCTAGATTTCTCGTTTTTTGTCTTTAGATCATGACAAGAATCGGAGGATGATGAGCCCAAGCGATGATTTCTTTTTTAAGGAGGGAGTGAAAGTCCCAATCAGATGTGACTGTGACGTCACTTCATTGCTGAGAACTTGCAGGTTTTGAATTACATACTGTAGTTGGGTTGCTACTGTCAGTACTGTAGTTTCCTTGTGGTTGCTCCCTGAATGATAGCCAATCTGATATCTATTTCCTTGTTCATTGAGTACGGGAAGGTACCCCAAAAAGTGAACTTTCCCTGATCCCCTCGATAATAGACGGTTTGTATAGGCCCAAATTGAGCGCGCCCAAGTGGGGTACCCTTTAGTAAACCAACATAGCTATGGAAAGCGGCCCATAGATCATTTACCGCTTAAAAATTCGATAGATTTTCTACATTTGTGATACCAGAGGGCAATGTTTGCCCTCAACAAGGCCTTGTTATTGGGCACCCGAGGGGTTGGCTGAATCCCTGTAGGTGCCATTTTGCGGGCTGTAGTGATTTATCGCGGGGGAGAGGAGAAAGTGGGCGAAATGTGACCCGGCAGCAGATGGGTTTTCCGTTTTCCGCAGGCAGTGAAAATGATGGTCAAAAGTCGAGATCGGCGCTAGAAGATCATCTACAACTATTGCTTGAATATCTCGATTATATAGTATATCACATATATCACAATTGTTGATTAATACGAGATATATATTATATATAATTATAGCAAATCACAACCGGATTTGTTGTTTTCTTTTGGAAGTTCAAAAAATGCGACACTGAGCCATGTCCAGTTTTCTACGCTCTTCCGCGTTGAACATGCTGTGGCCGCAACCGTCGATCGCAGCGGCCAATCTTCGCTAAGGTCTACGTAGACTCAGGGCGCTGCGCGGGCGCCAACCTACTGAGAGGATCATCCTTTGAATCGCCCAGTGGTTTGAAAACACCATCCTGGTACCATCCGTTTCTTTTTTGATTCGTCCCTAAGTGGACTTTCTGAATGTTCGAATGGATAACATATGTATATATATATACATAATTATATCATACACATGATATATATATATATATACGTGTGTATTTAGATATATGTATATATATATATAAATATGTAAATATATATATGTGTATTTATATATATATGTAAATATATATGTATATATATATGTATATGTAAACATATGATGTAAATATATATGTATATATATATATGTATATCTGTATGTATATATATGTATATATATATATCCCTCCAGGTCAAAGACCTCGTAAAACTTGGCCTTTTAACTTTGCTGAAAAGGACCTACTATTACTTGATGAGGACCTACTATTACTTTGACCTTTTGGGTCCAAAGTTAAGATGATGGCCATGGATGTCCAACAGTAATATATAAGATGCATAAACCCATAATTGTTGATCTAAATTTCAGGATAGCCACATCCCTTCACCGACCAAATATCCAATTTGCGGTTTATCATATAGGGTACCCCACACTATTTTATCATTGGGAGTCCAGGGCTGGAACCACCACAAACGTATGGTTTTTGAATTATCAGGGGCCCAGAATCGCTAGCGTGAACCGAGCGTGAACCGAGCGTGAACCGGACCAACTATGACCGGCAAAAGACCAACTATGACTGGCAAAAGACCAACTATGACCGTGAACCGAGCGTGAACCGAGCGTGAAACCCTAGGAACCATTTTTTCAGTGTGGAAATTTCTGCCAAACATATAATTTCTTGAGGGGAAACGCCACGAATTTGCTTTGCATATGCTCCGGAATGTCAGCCTTAGTGGCTGTTCATTGCAACTTGGAAAGGCCCATTCGGGGCTATGATCTGTAGGTGATTGAATGCTTCCCAATCATGCATCAACAGTTTCAAATGGGGTTCAAGTCAAATTCAGCATTGATGGGAAAAAGGGCTGAGCTCTATAAAACCAAGTAAACCAGAGGACCTCGTAAAACTTGGTCTTTTGCAAAAGACCTCGTAAAACTTGACCTTCCGACTTGCAGGGTATGTATATATATGTATATATATGTATATATATATGTATATATATATATCATGTATATATATTTATATATTATGTATATATGTATATATATATTATGTATATGTATATATATATATATATATATATACATATATGCTTATTTATATTTATATATATATATATATGTTTATATGTATATATATATATATGTTATACAGTTATAATGTATGTATTATATTTATATATATAATATAATATATATATATATACATCATATTTTTAAGCATATTGAATGGCTTACCAAGCAAGTTCCTAAGTGGGATGATTCGATGATCCTCCAAGCAGTGTACATATCCGCCAGGCCGACGGGAGCACCGATGTCGATGTTCAAATGGATGCTTATGGATGTTTCTAGATGTTTAACTATTTGTTTAAGTATATGTTTTGTGGGTGTTGAACTATGGCAACTATGTATATATCTAGATGTTTCTAGATGTTTATGGATCTTTATGGTTTGTATATCTATACATATTTCATGGGCTCTGTATCAAAGGTGGTCTCTCCAGCTGTTTCCGAGACCTCGGAGGAATGTCATTCCCAGTGTTATGATGCCAAGAGCGACTGCGAAGCGAATCCAGGGTTGACATTCCACGATTTGAAGATATTTAAAGCTGCACTCTCATACAGTTATGGCCCTTTACCAGTTATAAGTACTTCTAACCCCATTTATAGAATGTATAATCCCATTTATAACCAGTTATAACTAATAAATGGCCTTAACTGTAGAGACTGCACTCTCTAAGATTTCGGCATTTTCCTGAGAGAAGAGCTGAAGAGATTTCGGGGTGCTGGGATACTCTGAGGTGAAGTGCTGGTGGCTGTAAGTATAAGTGTAAGTCTCAAAAATTACTATGGGATATTGCAAAGATCAAAGAATATATAAAACTGAACGCTGATAACTTACATTCATAGCTTGCTTCATGACATACTCGTTTTCCATCGAAAACAAGAGGGAAATTCTGGTGATGGTCCATTTATCGGACGTAAGGCCCCGAGTGATGTTCACCAGGATTTTCCATGGATATCATCCAGTTAGATCCAGATCCAGTTTCCAGGGGGGTTGTGTCATGATACCCGGCCTGGTACTTTAACTAAATTTGCTATGGAAAATCGTGATTTACCAATCAGAAATGGGCCATGGCTGGATTTTCCGTAGTTTTCTGTATGTTTACCAGTCATTTATAGTTGATTTACCTATTAAAAATAGTGATTTTCCAGTTCGCAAACTGTAAGTTTACCAGGCCGGGTATTTTCCATTGAAGCACCATACGGTGGATGGAAAAAACGCCGCCTTTTCTCGTTTTTGGGTCTATGAAAAACATCGGTTTATCCCAATGGGGATTAGCCATCAATCATGTGGATTACCCTCTGGTAAACTTTCACATAACTATGGAAAATCACCATTTTCAATGGGAACATCAACTATTTCTATGGCCATTTTCAATAGCGAACTGTTAGTTTACCGGAGGGTAGCTAGGTCCATAGATTTATCCCAAATGATATGGCAGCCAGGCTGTGGCCATGGATCATGGAATTTAAGCCGTCAAGAAGTGCTGTGGAGCCACGCCACAGATCCCTTCTACAATGTGGTGCCCCAATTGGCGTTATAAGTTGGTATATTAACCCATTTACCCTCTGGTAAACTAACATAACTATGGAAAATCACAATTTTTAATTGGAAAACTCACTATAAATGGCAATATTCAATAGCTATGTTAAATTACTAGAGGGTAACTATAGAATTATATCACCATAAACCCTCGTTAAGCTGGTTATCAATCAACTTAGCAAATCTTATCACCCTGTTTTTCCTTGTCAAAAGTTTGTAGCTTGCTTTAACTTGCTCAAATTGGAGGATGGTCTTCACTTCCCAGCAATTGGAATCCATAAATCGCTGGACACTGTTTTATATTAGCAACTTAGATTATTTGTTGCAGTATATAGTATATGCATTGAACCCTTATCACCAGGTCATGTAGTGATTCTTTCACCACCGCAATAGTTTGGTTTGATTAACAATGATTAACAAACACCATACACAATGAACATTAACAAAATCACAATCACCATTGATTAAGAATTGACCGGTGATTCATGACAACTAATCACCTTTGATTGTTGAATCACCCCAATCATGATAATTAGTCAGTTGTAAATGATTGTGCAATTAGTTTTTACAATTAATTAGGACATTGTGCTTGTTGAATCACCATCAAAAAACGATTGACTATTAACGGTCCGGTAATTGATCACTATTAATTGTTGACCATACTCACTGCTTATTAGTTTGATTATGGTCAACAATTAATGATTATGGTCAATTATGGTCAAACATGCTTTGTTCCCATTAATTGTTCATAATGGTTGTCCAGAATTGACCATAGTTGACCACAATCATTATGACATGTTTTTTGTTTGATCATCACCACCATAAATTGACCATAATTTACCATAATAATTAGTTGTTGACCATCACCACCATGAATTTGACCATCATCACCATTAATCACCATTTGCATTATGATTATCATTTTTCATAACTATGGATAATAACAATTTTTAATGGGACAACCACAATTTTTAATGGTATACCACCAACCAGCCATTCATCACATGTGTTTTCCAGATAACCTCTGGTTTGGTTTGTCCATACCTGAGGTGGAAAAGCTGCCTTGAGGTGACAAATCCGGCGAGTGGCGAGGTTGTGATAGAGAAGTTTTTTTGCCAACTGACGGTTGTTGTTGGGAAATCCATGGTATATACCTAGGTCAATCTTAGATGGGTAGGTATCAACGGGATTATCTGATACCTTTGTTCACCAGCTATTGTTTTTTTGTTTGCAGGGTATCTAAGATTGGCCATGAGAAGTGAAGACACCACTGAAGTAGTGATCATTCACCTGTCACACTGTTCCATTTGTTTTCCATCTTTTTGGTGATTTCCAGACCTCGTTTTGGGCCACTTCAATGCCACATTGTTGGAGAACCCCACACTGGGCTGATTTCTGATTTGGGAATTATCCATAGTTGGTTATGCAATGAAATACAATAGTTATATATGTTCTCATCTTGTTGGTTGAAGCTCCATCATCTCCCATGAAATATTCCAAGCGTGTTTACTCATGGAAATGATTCTGAGTTGTGAACTACATGGAATTACTATTGTCATCATTTGCTTTTTGTGAATTACAGATGGAAAAGTACCTTTTCGTTTGGAAAAGTACCTTTTCGTTTATGCAAATGCACTTATTTCTGCTTTAGTGAATCTTGGAACTGAATTCATTTCTTGGGAACATGTCATATCTTTGAGTACCACTCAAAATGAAGACATATGGGAACCACAAATTTGGATTTGATCACGGGTAGATCACGTGGCAGGTGAGCTGCGGCAGTCGTGAGCTGCGGCACCAACCGGGTTGTCCCTGGGATCGCCGGGAGCCAACTCGCAGAGTGGGGTTCACCCATTCGGGGCATTAGTCGCTGATTTGTTCACCGTTGATACCATCTGGAAATTTAACATAACTATTGAAAATCACCATTTATAGTGAATTGTCCCATGAAAAATGGTGATGTTCCATAGTTATGTTAAATTACCAGAGGGTATTTCCAATGTGGACATACCGTTCATAGTGAGATGGTCTCTGGGATTTTTATTCACATTGGGTCCATTTGGATGAAACTGGATGTGGGTTAACATTATGTTCACATACTAACCCATAGGATCCATGTATGTCATATATGGTAACATGTACCATCAATATACCCCAAATGTTAGCATATATACCATACATGGATCCTATGGGTAATATATTATAATATACTATTCACATTATGTTCATATCTGGCTTCGAGTTTTATTCATGCCATCAACATGACCCTGGGAATTGGCCACTACCTGATGTTCACATGGCGCAGGCAAAGCATATTTCTATGATTCGCCCATAGATGATATAGTACGGATATCCATCAAAATTGAAACCATCATTTCTTTCTCACGAGTCTTTGTGGTTACATACAGTACTTGCAGCGAAAAGAATCGGGCTGCAGGTAGACAGTGCAAAAAGGTGCCCGCTCATGTTTGTTGTTTGATAAGCTCGAGTTTTAAACCCCAAGGTTAACTGTTGGTTATATTATATATGTATACATAATACATATATATATATATATATTGATGTTAAATGATATATATATATATAATATAATATTATGATAATATATATATATACAAACCAAACAAAAAAACAACAGTGAAACTAGTTCCAAAGCAATTCGCAAACTATGTGGCATTATGTGGCACCACCTTGTGGCAGCATCGAGATGGGCCTAGCGAAACAGTACAGGTTTGTGGGTTCCACCCATGCTTTGTCTCATCACAGGATGAGGTTTCACAGCTGGGGGGCCAATCTACAAAGGTCTCATTTGGGATGAGATGTGTTGAATATTGGCCTGATTTTCCTTTCAGAGTCCGCTTGTGCTGTGGGTGTTTCACTTTAAGTGCTTTGCCAAAAAGGACGTGTCAATAACTGCTGTTTCCGGCAGTGTTCTGACTGTCGGCCATGAATCCAAAGGTATGTTCGCGATAAGACCACGAAGCAGGGTCAATCCAAAGACGGTAGGATTGGTCTCCCAAGTCATGCTTTCAATCATGACACTTAAAATTGTTTGCTTCGGGACAGATTGTACTTTGGGGGGTGCAGTCACACTTATATATATATAGATAGATATACTATATACTATATACATACTATATACTATATCACCACATAATTGTATAATGTTATACTGTATATAGGGGCCCCATATCCCAATTTCATCCAACGTAGTTGGGACTTTTCACCCTGGTTATACCCATGTTTTTCACCCTGGTTCTGCACCCCAAAAAGTACCTCGTCTTTTGCCGAAAATCCGCGGCTCGCGGGTCATGGGATGGTCGAAATCCAGAGTTTCCTCAAATTTGAAAAGAACTGATCTGGTTGGTGGTTTCAAAATATGAAAACACAATTTGGAGTGAATTTCATGGGTGTTTTTCAGCAGTATCAATGATGGTTTTTTGGTTGGTGGTTTCAACTATCACTATGCTATTGTATCAACGTGTTGATGTTGGGGGATAAGTGTGACTGACAAAAAAATGGTGAACCGGTGAACCCGCTCATGCCCCACCAGAAACAATTGCCATGGAGGATTTATTTGCTTATTTGCATACCCAGCTACGCACAAGGTGCATTTATGTGCATTTATGTGCATTTATAACTTTTAATCACAATATTTAGAAAACAATCCTGACATCATTTGCTCGGATGTGTAGCCTTGTGATCATTGAGGCTTGTTTGTTGCCAGGGTCGGCTTGGAATCAAACTTGGCGGCCAAACCTAGGCGAAATCAAGCTGGTTGGCATCTGGGGGAATCGCGGCCAAATCTTGAAACTCTTCATTTTGGCTGGTTAAGGCCTTTCCCATAGGATCCATGGTGCTGCTATATATGGTAACATGGATCCCATCAATATACCCCCAATGTTAGCATATATACCAGCACCATGGATCCTATGGGTTCTGTTCCCTTGAAACATTGAGACCAGGCCTTCCTACCCTTTGGTAAACTAACATAGCTATTGAAAATGGCCCAGTTATAGTGGATTTACCCATCAAACATGGTGATTTTCCATAGCTATGTTAGTTTACCAGAGGGTATCTGACTTTTTATCTGATTTATCATATACCTCTGATATATGAAGTATATGGATCTTATGGGTTCTGTTCCCTTGAAACATTGAGACCAGGCCTTCCTATATTTTTTGCTACAGGAATGACATGTATTTGTCCTAGAGTGAGCGGAACGACAGGGCGATCAACTTCGCAGTGGGAATCCGGTTGTGACGGGGCTATTGGAATGGTACCATAGAAGGGTACCCTCCGGTAAGCAAACGTGGCCGGAACAAGGCTGGCTGGAAAATATCTTACAAATGGAGGGTTTAATTATATATTGGAAACATACATATATATATATATATGAATAAACGGAGGATTTTCGATTGCCACGTTTGATTACCGGAGGGTAGTGAAGGGTATATATTTGGGGAACCTTTCCCTTATCCAATTGAAGTATCCGCGGATTCCTTTCGAGTTCAAAGTAACTGAGTCAAGTCGCCACATGTGACATTCAGATTCGGCCGTACAGCAGCTGGCAGATAAGCCATGAGGTCAAGCTGTGTTGATGACTAGCCAACAAAACAGGCACGTTTCCCTAAGCAAACACAGGAAAATTGTCTACACATGGTGGGTCTAGCCACATCTATGTAAACGTTTACAGGAGGATAAGTGATCTGAAATGGATCAGGAGGTCGGACCGATTCTTGACCGATTCTTCTGCATTTCAATATGTTTCAATGACCGATCCCCTCTGATACTTGAACGGTTCGCGTTTTGGAAAATCATCATTTTGTAGCTAAACCAGCTATAAATAGGCCATGGCTTCCATAGCGATGTGAGGTGACCAGAGGGTACGCACAAATATTATCAAAGAATCATCCATAAGAATATTGTTATCTGATATTAGATAATAAATTAGGGATCTTGTTATCCTTTTTTCATAGTTAATGTGGGTAAAACAACAATACACCATCCCCCAGTCATCACCATTTTTGTAGGTGGTATGTTTACCATTCCCAGCCATGGGTGGTTTATGGCATTGGTTTACCCACATTACTGTCAATAGCTGTCATAAATGGAGGATCCTCAAGTCATCATTGGCTTTCAATACTAAAATGGTATAAAATGCACTGATTTAGATGATTTGGGGGTACCATGACTTTGGAAACCTCCAAATAGACACATTAAAGTAGCTTCCCTGCCGTTAGACATCGCCTGAGCCTGCTGCCTTCATTCGCTGTCTCCTTTGGATTCCGGCGCCGGGGCCTTAGTCGGAATGGAAAATCATGGAAAATCAATGTTTTTTGATTCATGTGGGAAACCCTGGCTGCCATACACCATTTGGGGATGCTTTATTGTTGGGTTTACCACATGAGTGGAATATGTTTGGCAGCTCCAAACACCTTCCGAAACAGTGAAGGATGATGATTGGGACTACCGGAATCCCTACTGAAGACCTCCCTCTGGAACCTTGGGACTTGTAGGGGATTTACATATATTTCTGAGCATTTTTAAGGGGTGTTTAGTACTAGTAACTAGTATGAGATTGGAGAAGGGGTGGACATCAATGAGTTTAGGTTTAGGACTTTACTGGGAACCCGTAGCATCCAGGTTCCCAGCATGCTCTTCATTGCTCCTCCACTGTTCAACCATGGGCCCATTGATTTGTGGTGGATGGGAATTAAGCAGTTCCTCACCTTGCTGGTTCAGCATTTCGATTGGTTGTATCTTCGTGTTGCTTACAATCCTTTAGTATGCCGATGTATGATGATGTATGCTGATATATTCACCATGAACATGTAGTTGCTTCATAATTTGTTTGGTTGTTTTCCATCCTACGAAAGATGACCACAAGTGGCTAGTTTATCCACTCAGGATTGCCAAGGAGCTATGAATTCAGGCCTAACGGGGAGCCAAGGAGCTACACATTAGAAGGTGCCCCCCAGTTACAAGCTGGTTTATAGACCCCATTATCTCATATTATCTCTAGAAATATCTCTAACATAAACTCTACTTACTCTACTTGCACTGATAACCAGGTTTAACATGGTTTAACTACTTGTTTGATTACCAAGTCCCCATGTTTTTTATCCCATAAACTACTTGTTTGATGACCTACTCTATTTACATAACTAACTTTGGTAAAGATCTGTAAAGCAAGTTAGTTATCGTGTATGGGTCCCACCAAGTCCCATCAACATTGGGATTGAATCGCCATGTGCGATGCCGATCTACAACCCACAACCTCAGGCGGAGACCATATCATCTCCATAGGATAACTGGGTAAATTTCATCACGACCGAACCCTGTCTTTCCCTGGGAATTCTGGTTTATTTTAGGGACATCATCCCCTTCTATGGCCGAACTATTCAGGTTAGTGAAATATTATAATTCACCCAGATATCATGCATGATGCGGCAGTGTCGGGTGTCCCATCACACCAAGTGCACGAGGCATGGAACACAGCACGTGAGTAGCATTTGATCGTCAAATCAGGCACCAAAAAAAAACAGCAATTTGATGCAATTTGTAGATTGCTTACCTGGATTTACTTCAATATCTTCAATGGGAATAAAAAAAGGATCCAAAAATGGAGCTACTGTATCATATAAAACCATATTTTGTGGGGATATTCCCTTACATAGGTCTTATATAGGCCTTATATATATGGTAGGTACCTCCAATTTAGGTTCCTGAAATGGCCATGATTACTGACCTGATTGAACACAGAGTGATTTCTGTTTTTTTGAAATTTCAGTGTTCAGAATAGAAATTTCAGTTACTGAACTGATTGAACACGGAGTGATTCCAGATTTTTAGTGGAGTTCCAGAATAGAAATGTCAGTCGCCATCAAGATGTGCAGCCAGAACTGGCTTTCGAATCCAGATTCCAAGTTGCAGTGTCCACCACATCGATGGATAAAGCATCCCCAATACTACCCTCTGGTAAACTAACATAGCTATGGAAAGACCCACCCATTTTTAGTGTGTAAATCCACTATTTCTATGGCCATTTTCAATAGCAAACTGTTAGTTTACCAGAGGGTACTTGTAATGTTGGTAAAACAATAATAAACAATCCCCAATTTCACCATAATTGGTATAAACCATTCCCAGTCATGGGCGGTTTATGGCATTGTTTTAGCTTCTTTTACCCACATTAGTGGTTTATGAAATTGGGGGATGCTTGGGATGATTTATGATATGTCATATGTATTCATATGTGCCTTATGTGCCTCAAATCGTCGATAATTTAGGATTTTAAGGGATAGTAAATGGGCTAAATTTCAGGAATATTTCCGAGATATGCTTGGAATCACTTCAGACTTCCGGTGTCAATTGTTTGATTCCAAAAACTTACTGGTGCTAAACGCAGGGAATTTTCGGGAATGATCCACAATAACTATCAATAATCATCCCAGCAACCCCCAGTCCCATCCATTCCCTGCTAAGCACCAGTAAGAAAATGTATATATAATGAAATATAATGAAAGTGATTCCAAGTGGACCTTATTTTTACACTGTCTTGGAATTGACACTTCGGAAGACAAAGTTATGACCCTTTTCCAGTTATAAGTGACATAACACCATTTATGGAGTAATAACCACATAGAAACAAGCATTGAAATAGCAAGTTATAACAACATGTATGAACATTTATATCCAGTTAATTATATAGTGTCAACCCTGGATTAATAAACCCCTGGGCTGTTTAATTGGGAGGGTACCATTTAAGTACTAGATTATGACTATTGCAGGAGTACCCCCCTAATTAATAAACTATGGTTTATTAATCCGGGATTGACATTCACTGGTATTTCGATTTCGGGCCATAACTTCACTCCTTGGACCCCCCAAGGTTTGCCGGAAGACACCAGCAGAAGCAGCCGATCTAGGTCGACGTGTCAGCCGGTGTGAATGGGGAGCAGAGAATAGCCATGCGCCATTAAAGGTTATACCCAATTGTAAAGTTTACCCAATGGTTAAAAGTTGGTTTATAAAGCCTAAATGTTAGGGGAATATAATTATAACCATCATTGAGGCTTTATAAACCAACGTATAGTTAATGGGTACCATTAACATATTAAAGTTGTAGCCAACTGTTAAGTAGCTCGGTTAATTATCCAGTGGTTATATAGGAGGGAACGATTTGGAGCCATGGGTATCCTATATATTCCCTATTCAATGGGGGGAGCCAAGAAAGGAGCTACACATTGAGTTTTCCAACCTCATGATGGTTGATTGCTTACGAAATAAGAGTTATACATACTTCTGGGTAATCATGGTTTATTTTAGGGAAATCATCCCCAAATGGCCTTAATTCAGGTTAGTGAAATATTATAATTTACCCAAATACTTATACTATAACCCATAGTAGGGAACTCATTAATCAACTATCATGAGATGGGTATTTTTTATATCCCAAATAGCATCCGGCAATGTCCAGTACGGAATCATCAGCGTCAACTTCAAAACATATGTTTTGTTGTGTTTTTGTTTTAGGTAAAAATGGCAGTGCATTTAAGGGTGTGTTTAGTGAACAGATTGCATCAACCATATAGCTGTTTCATGATATATCATGGGGATGTAATTATATTTCTAGATATCGAGCCAACAATGTCTTAATGGGATTAACTTAACCATCACCAATGAGGTTTGATCTTCACACATATATAGCCAAAAAGAATGTGCAAACGACGGAAAATTATGTATAATAATAGGATATATAATCAACAACGATCAGTATACACAATTGGACATATACCATCATAAAATATAGCCATAATACCATAGTATACCATATGATACCATCATACATTACCATCACAATCGCCATAATTCAGCCAACAATCAGTGTATAATCATCATTTGGGCACACCTTTGATGGGTCCTTGAGTGCTCGAATCTTTTGCCATTGGGGAAATTGACGGAACCCCACCGCGGGATATCCAAGATTGACCATGATTGGTTTATATATATATATAGTATATTGTATATATATATATATACATTTGGTGGGTTTATGGATCAAAGTTATCAAGGTTGACTCATGTAGTTTATCATAGGTCCCGGTCATCCCGGTCACCGATCATGGGAATCATGGCATAGGTGGTATGGTGGGAATCCCCAATTGGAGGTACCTACATTTCGTGGTGCCCCAGTTCGATAGCGTGAACCGTTGGGGTTCACATAACTCCAATATCCATGGTTTATGGTACTTATAACTATATAGTTAATGGGGGTTATAAACCAACTTATAACTGGGGGGTACCACATTGTACCATAAATGTTTGGCCTATTTTTCAGGCCTAGATTTCCGGGAATATCGATACAAAATATGGCCAGAAATATGGTACTAACGTACCTACATTTTAGGTTTTATTCCCATTGAATGATGGTGGGATGACCATGCCCCTTTTTTGCACCCAGAAATGCCATACAATGTCTGGGTCTGTTACATTGATACTGAATCACTGTGGCTGTGGCAATTGGCTCCAAAGATTTAACTGAGGGACATACATCAGATCGTGCAGCCAGTCACAGCAGCATCCCCGTAGAAATTGTGGCTCATCCCAGTTAGTAAGTGGGTAACATCACCCCAGTTATAAATGGGATAACTAGGGTTAATCCACTTATAACTGTGGTTACAACCCACTTACTAAGTGGGATGAGCCACTAAGTAGAATTTCTATGATGCACTAGAATTTCGGGTCCACGGTACGTGGACTGATTTATTAACTGAAGCTGAATCTGGCAGAAGACATCATACAGAACCAGTTGCAAACAATTTCCATGTTTTTCCTACTTACTGTATAATTGGTGATGAGTGATGAGCCATGTCACCATTTAGACCAGTCCAGGGATCATGGAACAGCACCTATTCTGAAATTCAGTTTTTTTTTGGTCAAACAATACAACAAATCATCTAACAAATACGGTAAATACGTATGGAAAGTCACGAGTTACCCACCATGGACCATACAGACCATACACTTCAGTTGGATCATTCCACCTCTCCACCACCGACATTGATGCGCTCGCTGCTGGCACGTGCGCGAGATGTGCGCGACGTGGCGCGAACGAAGCTTGATGGTGCGGTGGCCACTGTGGCTGCGGCACGAAGGGAAACATCACAGCAACTCGGAGAAAATATGGGCTGAATCCATGATGGTTGAGCTGGACATATGCGAAATTCGTGGGAAAATATCCCATATGCTCCATGGTGCTGGTATATTTACCTACAAAACTGGGTGATTTTTAGGGCAAATGTTGGTAAATATTCCATACATGGAGCACATGGGTATGGGAATTCATTGAAATATTATAAATGGAGGTTTCAATAGGAAAATCACCAAAAAAGAATGGTGGTGGATCTGATTTTCTGTGATGTATTTTTGGTGCTTAAGCCACCAAGATGTTCAACGAAGGGATTTAATCAGGCAAACTTTAAAAGTTGTGGGTCTCCAAATTTGAGTGTTAAGCTTGGTTGTGTGGTATATTGAGCAACAACAAGCATGGGGATGATACGGATGATCGCAGTGCGAACATATGGGGAACTAATTCCTGTAGCCCTGGCGAATCCCCTATGGAGACCAACAGGGTTCCGGCTCAACAACTCCCCAGGGCTCAGGGGTAAACATCACCTCAACCAGGTGAAAAAAAGCGGAATAAGTTATGTTTGCGGAAATATGGTGAACTGTGTACAATGTGCCATGGTCAAATAATCGTGTTCAAGCGGTTTAAATATGAGTGTTTCTAGTTTTGAAGCCATATATATAAAAGGTTTAGAACCACTGCAGCCATGTTCTTCCCAAATTTTACCTAGAGATGGACAACACATGTGTTTTGAACATGATCTGCAACTGGTTGGTTTGCCATATTAGTTGGATTAAATTCCTCTGAAATACGACATTCTTGGGGGATGAACATCCATAAACCCCAGCTATTTTGGTGTTCAGGGGCACAGGTTTGGACTCATACCCAGATGTCCATGAATTATAACTATAATTGGGATAAGTATTCTATATTGATAGTTGGGATAGTTACTAGTGATTTTGGGATGATTTTCCACACCATCAAGATATCGACACGAGGTGGCCCCCTGAGCTATACGGTGGCTTACAAACCCCATTAACATATTAACTATAGATATATCTACATATAATAAACAATATAACCATAAAACTATACAGATATTTACATTTAATATCTACCATATAATATAATAACATATAGATATTTACATACAATATCTACCATAAAGCCATAGTTAACTTAGTTATAGACAATTTTAGCTATTGCAATCTTGGCGGCATATTGCCATGATCATCCCGACACTTTTTTTTTAAACCCGGATCACCGGATATTGGTAATCATACAAGCATGGTTATTAGATATTTATTCAGATATTTTCATGTGTGACATGTGTGAATATGAAAAATACAATGTTGATTATTGAAAATATACTATCATGATATAAGAATCCAAAATCAATGTAATTGGGAAACAAAATTATAGATTATATTAACCTTATAATTCCAGGTGTCCCATGTGTCTATTGTATTTGTTTGGGGTTGCTATAGATTGACATCAAACCTAGGAAAACTCCTATGGAATTTCGAATGACATCCGATTGAATCCCGTTAAATCCCCATGTTCCACAAGCAAGTTGTAAGGCTTCTATCCCAACTTAAGGTGATTGCCATATTTATACCTGGTTGGTGGTTTGGAACATTTGGATTATTTTCCATATATTGGGATTAATAATCCCAACTGACTTTCATATTTTTCAGAAGGGTAGGTATACTACCAACCAGATACCCACTGTACAACAAACGCCTTTTGCACCCACAGATCATCCCACTGATTAGGTGTTTTGAAGTCCCATGCAACCAGTCCCCATTGGGTAACGGTTATCCCATCTATGAACGGGTTATAAACAGCTATGCGTATACTAACCAGTGACTAAGTAGGATGATCCTCCTGTTCAGGAAGTCTAGCGTCATATCCCATGAATAGTCCCATTTATATTCCCCTGGTATCCCTATCATATATATATACATATATATATATATTATCTCCATTAATATTCGCATTCCGATTCTTAGATGCGATATCCCTTACAATATTCCCTATACACATATATATATATATATACTGTTTGGTGGTTTTTACCATCTTGAAACATATTAGTCAATGGGAAGGATAATCCCATATATTCCCTATAGATGACCTCCACAAGTCAGGCTGGACCTGGCCCTGCGTCGGGTCACACACACCGACTGCGCCGCCATCCCTGCAGAGGATGTACAGAACGCCCTGCAGTTGATATTGGAAAGTGACTCGCTGGAGAAGGGAATACTTATTAGTATACTGTAATGTTTTTTTTCAATTCTAATAAACTTATTAGTACTTGATTAGTATAATGGGGTTATAAGTATTCATACTACACTTATGGTAATTGATTAGTTGATACTGGAAAGTGACTTACCCATTGCACAAGAATTATAAACTACAGATAGACGGATGGATGGATAGATAAGAATATAAGATAAGATAAGATAGATAGATAGATATACAGTAGGATAGACAATATATATATATATACGCATGTAATTGGCATAACACTTGGATTGTTGCCAAACAACCGGTAGGCTTGACGGCTTGACCCTCATGATTCGGTCAGATTTGTCCCGTGCGCCTACTAGCCTCTGGTCAACGTTTACAGTTTGCGAAGTGGAAAATGACCATAGAAATAGTGAAATAGTGGATTTATAGTGGATTTATAGTGGATTTTCCCATTTCAAAGGACTATTTTGGGGTATACCCTCTGGTAATTTGTTACATAACTATAGAAAATGACCATTTATAGTGGATGTTCCCATAGAAAACGGTGATTTCCCATAGTTAGCCTCTGCTAAACTTTCACAGAAAACGATGGGAAATCCACCCATTTTATATGGGTAAATCATGGTAAATCAACTATTTTGACTGGGCCATTTTCAATAGCAAAGTGTTAGTTTACCGGAGGGTATGATCAATCAGATCCATCTTCGTATTGCTTTATGCCAGTTTCCGTGGGTGACTCCTAGTTGTGATGGTTTGATCTCCATCTTCAGTGCTCAAATCACTTATTTGTTGATGCTTAGTCCCACATGTTTGTTGCTCAAATCACCACTATATTATAATTATAGTCACTGGTCAAGAGTCACATGTCTTCCTACTTGTTCAACGGCGGAAAACGTCATCAACGGCGTCCCAGGTGAGGACTCCTTAGCAAAAGCCTTGCGGCATATCCAGGAGCTGGGGGTTAACCAAGGGGTTTTTAAGCATCAACCATATGGGGATGTATGTTTTTCTTGCTGTCATTGCTTGATTAAGATGGTGCATGTTGACAA
>CAMXCT020000036.1:162500-170000 GCA_947184155.2 Cladocopium goreaui | reverse complement strand
AAACCGCACCACAACGACCTTGGCACATGGAGCACGGTGCTGGTGATGGCGGGCTTGGCATATTTGCTGAGTGCGAAGGGAACTCCAAAGACTTTGTGTGATTCAAAAAGAACAAATGAAGAAAAGAACAAGAACAAGAAAAGAATAAAAGAAAATGAAAAAAAAATCACAAAAGAATTGATGAAAAAAGCGACAGTGTGGCCGGTGAGCCCATCAAGAATATGAATGTTGACAGAGCTTTACAAGAGGCCGAAGAGCCCAAAAATAAGGGTCGGTACAAATGTTCGCGGGTTTTTGGTTGTTTGGGTCGGATGTTCTCCTTCCCTCTGTTGGCTGTGCTGTTGTGGTTTTGGTTTGTTCCTGTTGCTGTTGCTGGCTGTTCACCGACGAACTCTACCAGCGACCCGACTGCAATTAATTCACCTTCCTTACCCACAAGCCTCTTGGATTTGCAATTTGGACTTAGCCTAAATGGCTCCCGGGGCGTGGGTGGGCAAAGCAATGGCAGTGAAGTGGCAGCGCTTGGATGTGACAAATTTGCGTCTTTTGCCGCTGCTGTTGGCACTGCGCCGTGGCCCGGCAATAATCTCTCTTTTGGTGCCTCTTGGCAATTCACTGGCGACGGCTGGTTTGACCCTAGTTGGATTGGAAATTCCTCTGGGGATTTTGGAGATGCTGTTTTGGTTATAAGGAGCCATCCGCCTTGCTGGGGCTGGTTGATTTTGGGAGCCTCTGGTTTTTTTGGGGCTGGGCTGTTTGGTGGCTTCGTCAAATCCGAATACAAAAAAAGAAAGAAAAGAAGGCAGCAACAGAAGCATCGCTTCCTTAGAAAAAAGACTTTTTCCCAAGCCGATGGCAGCCGGAAACGTTGCTTTCAAACATGTAGATGGGCTGGGTGTATGCGCCAACCACATGCCAGATTGAAAAATCGACGCATTGCTCGGACCTTACGTGCTCGCAGGTTTTTTTTTGGCTTCAAGGAAAGCATTTTGCTAAGACAGGCTGGTTGCAGAACGAAATGCGCAGAAAGTTTTGTGGTTCTGTCCGTGAGGGTTCGTTTGCTTCTCAAGCGAATGTTGTGCAAAAAGCCTTTCAAAGGCCTCATGTCAGTAGGCTGGTCATGTTTCGAGGTGGTGCTGCTGGTGCAGCAGCGACGAAGAGACGAAGACAAGAGTCATTTCTAGTTGATGGTTTGAAAAAACTCCTTTCCTCTTTAAATGACTTCAACGATGACAATGAGAGTCCTCAACACAGAGGGCGTCCGTCAGTTAGACAGGAGACTACCTACAGGGATGTTTCGCCTGCGTCTTCTTTGTCCAATAGGAGCCGTAGTCCCAGTCCTGAGTGGCAGGTCAAGGGAAAGAAAAACAAGGGAGCGAAGGGTAGTGGCTTGGGCAAAGCCCCTTCCGCCTCTTCCGCTTCAAATGCGGGAGGGAAAGGGAAAGGCCCTGCTCCTTTGTCCTCTCAGCGCAAAGTCCACTTTGAGGAAAATGGTCAGACTAAGGATTCCTCTCTTATTGCTCAACTCAAGGCTATTGTTTTGGCTGCTGAGACGCATGGCACTGGGGACCTCATCAATCAATTGCGCGCTTTGGTACAACGCTGGTCGGAAGCTGAGATTAAGACTCCTAGCCAACCAACTGGGAGGCCCAAAAATGCACAGCCCAAGAGCCATGCCTCTCCTCGAGGGCCTAAGTCAAATTCTTGGCCAACTGTTTGCAAGAATTGGTGGAAGGGGGATATTGCACGCCCCACTCAAGTGTCTAATGCCTTGGAGTCAGGGGAGGAACCGTCTGGGTCCTTAGTTGTTTCTAGCATTGAACAATGTCTTAATTTTCGGATTCTTGCGGAAGCTCACAAGATAACCAAAGAATTTTGCCTTGTGTGTGCTGATTTAACGGATGCCACTTTGGCTGCCAAGCATGGATGTGTGGCTCAGTGGATCAAATTGCAAACTGGTCGTTGGAAGCAAGTTTGGGCACTTCCCCTGAACAAAAACTTCCCAACTTGGCCGGTCACTCCCAAGTCCGTTTCTTGTGTTGAGGATCCGGTTGAAGTTCCATTGGTCACTGTTCGTGTGACCTTTTCTAAGCAGTTTCTCAGTTCGTCCATGTGGGACCTTGCTTTGCAGAAGCCTGTCGAAGTTTTGAAATTATGTTTGCCCGATGGTATTTTTTTGAGGACCTATGGTTGGCATTATATTCAAAAGGAAGAGGTTGTCATGGGTTTCATCAGGACCTCTGAAGAGAATGCTGTCACGATTGTCAAAAAATCGGGCGCCAAGCATGCCTTTTATGCAACTGTTGGGGATAAACCCGCCAGGCAACCTGTCAAGTGGTTGGCTAAGGAACAAAACATGACCAATGCTCAGTACCTTGCTCAGGCCCGGAAAGAGGCTCGTGATGTTGACGCAGGAATTGCTCTGCGTAAAGGCACCAAAAGCTGCTTGGGTATCATAGGGGTTCAGGATCAAAACTCTTCGCAAGAGCTTCTTGTGAAGCGCTGGGCTGCCAGAGGTGTACCTGCCAATTGGATACCCTCACAATTTGAAGACACTCTCACGAAGCATGGATGGAGGGTTCTGTCGGATGCTCAACCCCCGAACAACAAAGGTGGTATTTGGACGTATAAAGGCGCCCCCCCCAAAGATTCCACGGAGGCTGGCATGATTTTATGCCTTAAAAATGGGAAGCAGATTTTGATTAATCCCTGGGTTGCCAAGACCAAAAAACCGGTTTGTACGCCTCTGCATGCGAGAAAAAGCTGGCTCACTGTCGTTGCGGGAACCAATGACAGCAAAGACAAGGAGCAAGATGAGCCTATGGCTCCTACAATTCCTGACCCTCCTGAGGATGGTGCTGAAGCCACAGAGGGAGGTGCTATGGATGATGTTGGAAAGACCGGCAAAAGAAACACTGATGAAAGGCAGGTTATCAACACACCTCCCAAGCACAAAGTGCCAAAGACGGTCCCTGGAGGTTTTGATGCTTTGGATGATTCTTCCGCTTTGGGCCCTTCCAATGTTCCCATGTGGGACCTTGGTGGGGCAGGTGATTGCGGCTTCAGAGCATTGAGTGCTCAGGTTGCTTTCAGGAATAAAATGGAGCTGCCAGAAATAGAGCGCAAGATCACCAAACTTAGCCTCTCTCTCCGAGCAAAAGCTTGTGCGCAACTTAGCTCTCAAGATGGTTGGAAGGCATCTTGGTTTAACGACCCGGAAGCCACCGTTCAGACTGAGGCTGGAGCAGTTGCTGAAACAGTTGAAGAATTTTTGAAAGTTATCCAACGGGAAAAAAAGTGGCTGGACCCCTGGCTTACTCAGGCCTGTGCCGAAGTCCTTCAGACGGAAGTCATGGTTTGGAAATACAGAACACTGCAGTCCAAGTGGATTTTTTTGACTAGAAGTCGCCCTCAATATATTCGTAATTCGGTTCCTCTTGTCCTTTTCCTGAAAGATGGGCACTTTACGACCCTTCCCTCCAATGTCACTTTTCCTGATGAATGGCAGGAGTTGGGACTCGATGAAGAAGAGAAACAGGCTAATCTTAGCTTTATAGGTGGTGGCAAAAGTTCAGGCAGCGGTCAGGCCAACTTGAACTGCAGGGTCATCAAACGGATTTCATCCGAGGAAAAAAGCGTGAAGAGTAGCAGCTCTAACGTTTCGAAGTGGCTCAAGCCTCCACCTCCTGCCAGTGAATCGTCAGGTGTAAGCAAGTGGCTAAGGCCGCCAGAGGATGTTCGCAGTGCTGCTTCTTCTAAGGTTTCTCAGTGGCTCAAGCCCTGTTCAAACAAATCCGTCAAGTCTGGCAAGGGCAAAAAACTTTCCAGTGGCGCCGCCGCTACATGTAGCGGTGATCAGAAAAAGGGAGTTGCTGGGAAAATACAGAGTTTCCCACGTGTCACCGGGCACACTTGGGTATGCCCTGTTTGTCATATCACATTTCAGGATGACACCACCAATGGTTTGTCGTGCAAAAAACTTAGGCATTTGAAATCTCGCCATCCTGAGTTTGATGTCAACCTGGTCAAAAGAACTAAAGCTACGGTTTTTCAAACTTCTTCGCTTTTGCCCAAGCATGAAAGAGACTGGGAATGCCCTATTTGCAAAGAAGGTTTACCGTGTTTGCCTTACAAGGCTCGGATCAGAGCCATTCGTGAGCATTGCAAAAGGCATCCTGGGGAAAACCCGAAATCCTTGGCTGACAAGAATTCCTGTGGTAAACCTAAGCTGGCTGTGCAGAAGGCTCGGACGGATGCCTGGGCTCAGTTTCGCAAGAAAAAGTTTCGCACGCACACTGTTGTTCAGGTCCCTACGCTTGATTATAAACAGAACATTGACAGAATCCCCAATCTGTATTATTGCAAGAAGTGTCTTGCCCCGACTTCCCGTGCCATGGTGACTGTTCGCACTTGCAAGCAAATGTTACGGGCTTATAAGGATCAACCCCAAGTCGTCTTGGGCAGAAGAGTTTGGTGGGGCAATATGAAGTCCCGTTCCCCCAAGCATATGCATGCTTTTTTGGCTGCTACTGGTTGGACCATGGATGAGGTGGATCAGCTGTTTCAGGTCAAAAAGTCGAAAAACCAACCTCAGGTTTCCGAGTGACCTTTCTGCCAAGCCACAGGACCGTTTTGCTTGTATCCTCTCAGGTTTGGTCTCTGTGGCTTGGCCAAAGAATAGGAGAAGCTAAAAACCCAGGTCCTCCAATGGGAGTTGGGGATGCGGCTTTCTCTGTCAAGAGAGGCCCTACTGTTCGTTCTGGCCTCAAGATTTTTTCCGCTAACACTGGTGGAGCACCTGCTATGTGGCGGCTGAGGGCTGAAGCCTATTTCTCAGCCGATGTCTTGTGTGTTTAAGAAGTTTGCATGAGTGAAAATGAAAAAAAGGCTTTTGCTAGACTTGCCAACAAAGATGGCTACAAGTGCTATTTTTCTTCTGGTTGGATTTCCACGGATGTTTTGGGTATCCGTAAGCATAGAGGCGGTTTGGCTTTTCTGGTGCACAAATCTGTCAGACACGTTTTAGCTTCTGAAATCACGCATCAGTGTACCCAGCTCCTGGGTTTATGGCTTGAAGGGCTACACCTCATTAATTTCTATTTTCCTCCCGAGCACGGTGCTGTGGGTGCGGAAGCTTTGGGCCTTTATTGGGCCGCTGCTCACATGCGAAAACATGTGTGGTTGGCACTGGGTGATGCCAACGAGGAACCTCACAATTCAATCATTGCCTCCTTTTTTACGGCTCATGGCGGTACCTTGGTTCCTGGACAAAACGCCAGCACAAGATGGAACGGTCGACGGATCATTGATTGGGCTTTCCAAAGTCGCCCAGTCGTAGCTTCCACTTGGGTTAATTCGGATGTGAAATTTTCCGACCATAAAGGGGTTTGGTTTGAACTTTGCTTTGAGGGTCGTGACAACAGAAGAGGTCGTTTGAAGCCGGCTGCTGTTTGGAAAAAACCTGATGGGCTTTCTTCTGAAAAGTGGCAGGAAGCCCTTGATTCCACTTGGGATTCTCTCTGGGATGCTGATGATATTTTTCTCCAGCTCAAAAATTTAATTAATGTCAACTCTCCTGATATTTGCACCCTGCAACAAACTTGGGATACATACATGCTTGCTCTCAATAAGGTCTATCGCACTGCCATTGTTGGCATTCATGCTCAGGCTGACGGTGAGATGGAAAGAAAAACCCGGACCATGTTGAGACAATCAGGTCAGAATCAAAAAGGTGCTGTTGCCAAGCATCAGTTTGTCACTTCGGCAACTCGTTTGGCAGGTAACCCGGCCGCAGGTGAATCCCTGCGCAAGCTGCGTAGGAACTTGGCCAGATTTCATGAGGTGGTACGTCAGGTTCAACGTCACGGGCACGCTGATCCCGCTCTTCTTAGACGGCTCTGGCCTGAAGAAGCTGCAAACATATCGCCTCATGATGCCCTGTTTCGAGCACAAGAGAGCATTCAAAATTTGCAGATGAAACAAACCAGAGAAGAGTCTAAGCAAAAAAATGACAACATTCGCTATTGGAAATCACAGATGACTGCGGGTTCTTTCAGGCCTCTTAGCAGGTGGCTTCAAAACAAAGTGTCTATTTTTGAAAATGTCAGTGTTGGTTCTACCACCACTCCCCGAGAGGCTGCACAGGCTATTGCTGATTATTGGAAATCGGTTTGGGCTGATCAAAATGTCCCCGCTGAGATGGCGGCCGCCACTTTGGCTCAGGATTTTGGACCTACCGAAAACGTTGTGTGGGAAACCATTACTGTTGCTGACCTTTGGCAGGCGGTACGCAAATCCAAGGGCTCTTCTGGCCCTGATCAGTGGTCAGGTCATGAACTCCAGTTCCTGCCGCTGAAAGCTATCGAAACTTGGCATAGCATTATTGTGCGTCAATGGTTCTCTGTCAAGAAACTGCCTTCGCAGTTAAAAGAGGCAAAGCAGATCAGTTTGCCCAAGCCGGGTAAATCTCACCTTGGGCGCGTAAAGCCCGAACACACGAGACCCATTACGGTCATGAGCATTTTTTGGAGATGTTTTGCTTCTGCCCTTCTTCAATCTAATTCTGTTCAAACATGGCATAAGCTCAATTTGCATGAAAGCGTCTGCTATGGGCGGGGTGCGTTTGGGGCAGAACTCATTGCGCACACGCTCCAGGACCGTTTGGCCAAACACCATGGTTTTTTAGCAACTATGGACTTCAAACAAGCGTATGACCGAATGCGCCCTGAGGTTAGTACTTTGCTGCTTAAGCGTTTGAACTGGCCTGTTGAGATTTGCGATCTTCTCTATGAAGCCTGGGGCCAACAACACCGTTGGATCAGCTGGGAAAATGAAACGTTGTCTTTTCCAGTTCACGCCCCTGCCACACCGCAGGGATGTCCCCTTGCGCCTCTCCTGTTGGCAGTGTGGACAAGTGCAGGTGCTAGGGCCACTCATGATGACCGGTGCACTTTGAAAGTGTACATGGACGACAGAACCTTGCATACCTGTTGTTGGGACGCTGTGATGTCCCAGATTTCCAGGTGGGAAGCTTGGAGCTTAAGCGTTGGCCTTAAGGAAGGTCCTGAAAAGACCAAAGTGATTGCCAAAGGGAAAAAACACCTCGATTTACTGGCCAAGGGGCCTCAAAGTTGGATTGAAACTGACATGCGCATGCTTGGTGCTGTAACTGTAAGTCGCAAACGTGCTTACCATCAGGTTGAGAAGGACAGAATTGACAAAGCTCATTTGAGGGCTGTTCTCTTCAGAAGTGTGGGTCTCCCTTGGGAGCGAGCCTTAGAAGCATACAAACTGTTCGTCCTCTCTGTGCTCAACTATGGTTGGCTTGCCCAACCTCCCACGCAGGCCACGGCTGACAAGTTCTTTTCCTTGTTTAACCAGGCCACTCATAATACTGCCCGTATGGCATCCCCTGTCCTCCGTAAGGTCGTCTATGGGGCTAAGTTTTACCTTCTTGCTGTTATCTTACAACGCCTCTGGGTTCGTACGGTTAAGCTTTTC
>CAMXCT020000036.1:120000-157500 GCA_947184155.2 Cladocopium goreaui | reverse complement strand
ACTGTCCAGCTGGATATCTCATGATATGTTTGCTGTTTGATAACTACAATGTGGGGCCCCCCAGTTATAAGTTGGTATCTAAACCTCATTAACTATAGTCATAGGTATCATAAACCATAGTTATGGGAATTCTAAAGCAACTTCGCTATCGTAAACGGGGGCCGCCCCACATAGTTTTGGGATCTCCAAAAGAGTCTCCACCAAGATTTCGACCATTTTTTTGGCATCCTGCGAAGGTCATGGTACGAGGTGAAAATGGAAGCGCGTTTGAAAGAGCTCCAAAACTTCAGCAGGAAAACCCAAGGGTGGGTGACTGAGTGACTGATGGCTTTGTTTCTAAAAAATGTGACTGGTAGCCTCTGGTAAACTAATAGTCTGCTATTGACAATTGCCATTTATATTTTTGCTAGTTGATTTACCTATTCAAAATGGTGGTTTTCCAGTTAGCAAACTGTAAACGTTGACCAGATCGGGTTTTTCCCGAGTCCTGTTTGTTGGAGGGGATGATCAACCATTGCCATGTCAGGGCAAATACCACGTTTTTTTTTCCGCCGCAAAAACATAGAAAATCCCATCTTCAGTGACTCCTGAATAATAATGTTATCCCCCGATTTTGCTGAACCATTTTTTCTTAATTGTGGGGGTATCCCAAATAGTCACACTATGATACCTTGTTTATGGTACCTATCCAATTAAGCAGCCGTTTGGGGTTTATTAATCCAGGGTTGACATTATTGGTCAATTGTTCAGAGCTGACTTATCATGTTCCCAGTCGGATTCGTGCTGTTGATGGTTCAAGTGGTTCTATGTTTCCATTATACCCCCATTATATCCACTTATATCGTCGTATGCGCAATATCTGCTGCAAATGCTTGTGAATTATAGTAGGCTGTCCAACACTAATGATATTGTTGTTATTTCCATATACGGGAACACACGATGTCACGATGTCTGGTGATTGATTGAAGTGAATATTTCTATGAATCAATGTACTGTACCCACATATTATAACTCCCATTGCATTTCATGTTATGTTAAAACCACAATTTTGACCAGCTATTTATACACCCCTAATTAAATCAGCATTTTAAACACGTTAATCATCCGTAAATGGGCCATGTTCTACAAAAACTGTGTAACATGATCTACGGGATGGGGCCCCTTAGTTATGTTTGCTGGCTTATAAACCATGAAATAAACCCCAAGAACTAGTTCGTTATATCTACCATAAACCATAGTTTGTTCAGCCACTTTTCTAAGGCAACTTAACATTTATATACCCTCTGGTAGTTTAACATAGCTATTGAAAATGACCCAGTCGAAATAGTTGATTTACCCAGCTATAAACTTTGTGGATTTTCCAGTTCGCAAACTGTAAGCCTTTACCAGGTTGGGTATCGATTTTCCCATTTCATTTCCATTATATCCCATTAAATATCCCAATAGATATCCCAATAAACCACTATATTCCATAGCTATTAAATCCCATTAAAACCCATTAAACCACCATTTTCCTATGGTTTTCCTATGGTCTTACTATGGTTTTCCTATGGTTATAACCCATCCAACTATCCAACAGGGGCCCCACTCAGCGGACAGTCTCAAGCCACTTCCCAGCGAGTCACCGAGGTCATGATTCCGATCCCCGCGTGGCAACGCTCATCCACCGCGCTGCCTTGGGCGCAAGTCGCGCAGCAATGGCGCTGCAGTGGGATGAAGATGTGCTGGACGCAGTACCTTGGCTAGCCATGGCTAGCCCTGTTGGCTGGTGATTCTTGAAAACTATTTCAGGGATTTTAACAATCAAACTATGTTAAAAATTCCAGGGCTCTCTGGTAAACTAGCAGTTTGCGGACTGGAAATTGGACCATCGATAGTGCTTTTACCCTCTGGTAAACTAACAGTTTGCTCTTGAAAATAGCCATAGAAATAGTTGATTCAATAGCAAACTGTTAGTTTACCAGGGGGATTCCGGGATTTTATTCAGGAAACTATGGGGATCACCCATATTATAATCTCTTGTGGATGGGTTATGAAAGGTGACTTCAAGAGACTTCAAGTAGCAGAACAGCAAGAGCCTAAAAATTCCAGGGTCCATGGAAAATAATGAACCCAGATGTATATCACATTCCCATTAAATACATGATTTTCCTCATGAAATCCATTGTAATCTGTAATCCATTATCAAAATATTTAAACGCCATATTGTAACATATTATATCCATTTATAACCATTAAAGCATAGCCCATATTAAAACAATTAATGGCTATAACCCGTTGTTATCCTACAGTTATGGCCCGAAATACCCATTATAAATGGTCATAACTGGTTGTCTCAATGGGATTATACATTCCATAAATGGTGTGTTCTTAGTACTTATAACTTATAACTGGTATTTCGAGCCATAACTCCATAACTGTGGGTCATCATCCCATATTATAACATATTCTAATCCATATTAAAGTAAAACCCATTGCTTATAACCAATGAATAACCATATTATTATAAAATTTGGTATAACCATTATAATAACCATATTATAACAACCAATCTTATAACATATTACCCATTATAACCGTTGTTCTAGCATGTTCTAACCATGGCTATATATACCATGGCTATATATATATATATATATATATATTATACGTATATATGGTAATATAGGTTAATTTAATAGAGTAATAATAATTTCTGGTTATATTCAATAAAACTATAACACCCATTGGTTATAACCCATTATGAAATCCTACAATGGGTAATCTTTCGCCTCGCAAGGCGCCCGAAGAGGTGAGACGAGACGTCGATGCCGTCGATGCGGATGCGGCCGTCGCCCCAGAGCGTACAGGTGATGGAGGTGCCCCGGGCGAGACTAGACCCCAGGAAAAACTAGGTGATCTTTTTGGGAATCTATAGATGGATACAGGATGGGGCCCCCAAGATAGCTATAGATGGATACAGGATGGCCGGGGCCCCCAGTCGAAATCGCGTTCAGTTGGTTTATGTTTGTGGCTGAAAAACGATGGTTTATGGTAGATATAACGAACTAGTTCATGGGGATTATTTCATGGTTTATAAACCCACAAACATCACTGGGGGGCCCCATCCTGTATGTGGTTAAAACAGCAACATATGGGGTGGACTACTATGGTTCTACTAACATTATATGGATATGTGTGTTTATATATATATATATTTGTTAATGGATGTTACCCCCAAATCATCCATTCTAATAGGATTTCTTTGATTGTCCATTATAAACAATCCCTGGTTGGTGGTTTGAAACATGAATTTTATTTTTCATTTCATGTATGGGATGTCATCTTCCCCATCGAAGAACTCATATTTTTCAATATGGTTATTGCACCACCAACCAGATATGGATATGTGTGTATGTCTGTATGTATGTATGTATGTATGTATGTATGTATATATATATATATATATGTTTGGTTAATGTATATATATCAATACATACATACATATTATAATATTTATATGTGTTAATGTATGTATATATTGTATACATATATGATATATGGGATTTTTCATGGATTTGCCCTCGGGTAAACGTTAACGTAGATGTGGATTTGCCACATGGGGAACCCCCATGAAAATGATCGACAACGAGATGATTTTCCACATCGAACTGTTAGTTTACTACATTTATGGCCCTTTACCACTTATAAGTACTTATAACCCCATTTATGTATAATCCCATAGAAATAACCAGTTATAACTAATGGCCATGGCCTTAACTGTAAGTTTTTGTTTGGAGGCTAATTTGTAGTAAAAGAAGTTATTGAGTCCCTTAAGTTGACTAAGTTGGTGGAAATCACTATCTACACTGACGGCCAGGCGCGGCCCGAACCTTGAACGATCGCTGGGCCAACCCGGCGATCATCGGCCGCCGCTCCGAGGAGACGGTCGCTGGGTCCCGGAGGGTGGTGCCCCAGTTCGTTAGCTAAGTTGGTGCACATCACTCCAATTTCACTATGGTTTATGGTAGATATATCTATAGTTACTATAGTTTATAAACCAACTTATAACTGGGGGGGGGACCACCTTGCACCATGGTGCTGGATTTTTTCCAACATTTACCCGAACAAAATCACCCAGTCATGTAGCTATATATATATAATATAATTTAATATAATATCATATAATATAATATAACATAACATAAAATATAATATAATATAACATAACATATAATATAATATAATATAATATAATACAATACAATACAATATACATATAATATACATATATATATTGGTTGTTTGTTGATTGATTCTATACTTCCATAAATGGGAACTCCCCACAATAGATTTTGTTTATTTCATGGAAATCCCATCTCGAAATTGATGATTTGGGGGTCCACCCATTTTAGGAAACAGGAAACCTCCATAACCTGATGGGGGCCCCACCTTGTATTATGGGATGAATTAAAAACAGCAAGTGAAACACATTCATCATAGACTAGACTTAGAATGTCGTTTCTGTCAAGGGTCATGCTAAGTGTATGAAACCAGCAAACATACACAATTTGATTTGCCCCCAAAAAACATATTAGTAGAATTGACAATTGGGTGAATCATCTACCCTCTGGTTATTTAACATAGCCATGGAAAATGGCCCATTTATAGATGGTTTACCTATTAAAATGGTGATTTTCCATGGCAGACTGTTAAATAACCAGATGGTATAACTGTTTTTTATCAGAGAATCATCTCCAAGAGAAAAGTTATGAAACACCCGAGGATTTCTGCAGAAGGGTATCCCCAATTTCCAGACAGAGCCATGTTTGTTGGTCTGCACAGGCTGGTGCCCCGTCATGCACCACCCTCCAAGACAATGATATAGGTCTGGGGATGCTTGTTGACCCCGATGTTGAATTGGGGACCAGATTTTTATAGCAAATTGTCACTATACCCTCCGTTTGTACCCTTAAAAATTGTGTTTCACACATTTTCGCACTCATAATCTTACAGTACGGTTTCGCCTAACTTTATGGTTGTTGTGAGTTGAGGTGAAACAATAAACGGTTGGAGCAGCCATGTGGATACAGGAACCCTCGACCTAAAGAAAAGTAGGCACTGCCTGGTGCTGTTACTTGAAAATCATGCTAATCCTAAATTTGATTTGTCCATCCGTGATTTCGTGTTGATTTTATATTGTTTGTTCCCTAGTTTGAGGTTGGATTTGTTTTTCGTATGGCTCACTTTTTCTGTTAGTTTGGTTTTGCTAATCCCTATTTGGAGTGGCGGTTCGACTTCATAATATGGAAACGGTGAATACTGAAATGGAAACGGGAATGTCCGTCCAACCACCACCCTAAACCACCAGTCAACAATTGGTCGATATGTCTAGATCACGAAAGGTAGCTCCAGAGGGGCTACCTTGAGTTTTACTTTACGAAGTAAAGGGGAGGGCGGCCAGCCCCGTTACCTGATTCTTCAGGAGATTGATTCTTCAGGAGATTGCTAGTCATTTTAGTACCCCCCACCCCACCCCTCCACACCTCCCACGCACCCTAAGAGCAGACTCAAAACATTGTAATTTACAGTATTTTTGTTCTTTTCGGATCAAGAAACCACATTTTGCTACATGGTGAAACCTCCGTAAATACCAGTGTTTTTGCCAGGTGCTGGCCAAAAGACACTGTAAATACCGTGCTTTTTACTACCAGAGGCAAAAAACATCGTAAATACCGTGGTTTTGGGCTTCCGACCCCCCAAAAACATTGGTATTTACGGTGTTTTTTGCTCCGAGAGTTGCAAAAACACGCGAAAACACCACCGATTTGACGATTTTCGGCCACTACGGAACCGAGCAAAAACGCTGCAGGGGTAACACCAACACCGACAAGAACAACACCAACAGCAACAGCAACAGCAACAGCAACAACAACAACAACGACAACAACAACAACAACAACAACAACAACAACAACAACAACAACAATACCAACACACAACGCACAACGCACGCACAACGCACACACAAGCACAAACGCACAACGCACAACGCACAACGCACAACGCACATCACACAACACACAACACACAAAACAACACACACAACACACACAACACACACACACACACACACACAACACACACAACACACACAACACACACACAACACACATACACACACAACGCACACACAACACACACAACACACGCAACACACGCAACACACACACACACACACACAACACACACACAACACACACAACACACACAATACACACACAATACACACACACAACACACACAACACACACAACACACAACAACACATAACAACACACCACAACGCACAACAACACACCACAACACACAACAACACACAACAACCACAACAACCACAACAACCACAACAACCACAACAACCACAACAACCACAACAACTACAACAACAACGAATGACAACAATAACAACAACAACACACAACAACACACAACAACACACAACAAAACACAACAACACACAACAACAAACAACAACTACAACAACAACAACAACACAACAACAACACACAACAACACACAACAAAACACAACAACACACAACAACAAACAACAACACACAACAACACACAACAACACACAATAACACACAACACACAACAACACACAACAACACACAACAACACACACAACAACACACAACAACACACCACAACACACAACAACACACAACAACACACGCAACACACAACAACACACAACACACACACAACAACAACAACACACAACAACACAACAACACACAACAACAACAACACACAACAACACACAACAACACACAACACACACACAACAACACACACACAACAACACAACACAACACACACAACACACACACAACACAACACACACACAACAACACACACAACAACACACAACAACACACAACAACACACAACACACACAACAACAACAACAACACAACAACACACAACAACACACAACAACACACAACAACACACAACAACACACAACAACAACAACAACAACAACAACCCAACCAACAACACCACCAACAAACCCAACCACACCAACAACACTAACAACACTAACAACACCAGAAACACTACCACCACCAACAACACCAACAACACCAATACCAACAACACCAACACCACCAACACCACCAGCACCACCAACACCACCAACACCACAACCACCACCAACCCCAACCACATCGCCGAAGCCTTTCAGTCGCTTTTACCAGACTCCCCTTCATATTTTTGGAAAGAAAATGGCCGCGTCGCTTTTACTAGACTCCACTTTATGTTTTTTTCCCTGCCATCTCTCCTTCATTTTTTCTTCGGTTCCTTTCTTGCTTACCTACCTTTCGTGTTCCCCCTCTCAAGTTTGTTTTTGGTTGTCCAGTCCATGTTTTAAACTCAACACAGGGATTGTTATGTTTAAGCAATTTTTGTTGATGTGTTGTTTGATGTACTTGTGATGTATTATGCAGAGTGATGCCTGTCAGTTTTGACTTCAAAACGTCAAACAGATCGGGGTTGTGGTTTTATCAAACTGAATCTATGCATACCATATGATGACATTCATGATGATGAATATCATCATTATTATGTCATCTATGATCATGATTAGCAACTTAGCAACGACTAAATCTCAGTCAAATCCCCATTTTTGACATATCAATCTCCAAGTGTTAATATTTTTTTCCTGTGAATATCACCGTGCCCATCCGTGCCCCAAGGTAACAGACTCCTCGGTTCCTTCAGCCCCCGCGAACGACAACGTCGCACGGCGGCGCTGCTGCTGCTGCTGTTGGCCACGACAACAGGCAGTGCTTGGACGCAAGGTGGGACCCCCCCAGCGATGTTTGCTGGTTTATAAACTCCATTATCATCTACGGTATACAGAAACATAGATAATCATAGATATATCTCCACAAGAAAACCATAAATAATCAATAATCATTGAATATCATAGATATAACCACAATAAACCATATATAGTCATAAATATATATATGTATAGAATTCACCTACTTGCAGAGCAACAAGTTGCGATTCCGATCTGGGGCACCACCCAATGTGGGGATCCAATCAAGCATGGAGAGATGTCATCAACAAGGCTTAGGTATTCAGTGGGGAATTCAATAATCAGAAATGTATCTATTTCATAGTCGACTTGAAGCAGCAAAACTTGTTATACTTGTTTTGGCTGGTAAAAAAAAAATCAAGACTTCCAATCCGAAACATGATCTGTTGATATCTGTTGAATAACATGTTTATCCCAGGCTCCCCTCAAAACACAGATTGAATCCGTGGAACCGGGGTAACCGGGGCAACCGGGGGAAGCCCTGGAAGCCTTCAACCTGCACCAACCGGGATGGAGTTGAAAAACCCTGTAAATAATGGGATGTTTACCACCTATCAACTAGTGATTCGGATTTCGCAACCATCCACTGTAGCTAGTTCCAAAGTTATGTATGTTTGTAACAAATCTTGATGCTTGCCCTTTTTTTCTACAACATTGGAAATGTCAATGCAACCTCTATAATTTGTCGAATTATTATGATGTATTGATACCATAGCTAGCATCATTATCCATCATTATCCACCAATATCCATCAGTATCCATCATGATCCACCACTCTCCATCATTATAAGTTGGTTTAAAACCCATCTAACTATAGTCATGATCACCGTAAACCAAAGTTAAACCATATCCCAGTATATCATGAGGGTATATCATCCCATTGATACAGTTATGACATGTTATGACCCTTTTCCATCTATAAGTTATAACCCCATTTATGGAATCATAACCATATCTATTCAACATTTGTAACCAATTATATCCTCTGGTAAATTAACATAGACCCTGAACCAACCTCTATCTGAACCAACCTCTATCTGGCAGGGTCGAACTGTTAATGTACTGGAGGGTATAATATTTCAGAAACTACTATGGATGGAAGAAATCCTGCACCAGTTGGTAGATGGTTTATACCGTTTATGCCCTTCTAGTCCTATTATTTACAGTGTTTCAGAGGAATCCCATAGTTACTAACTGGTACAATGTGGTACCCCCCAGTGATGTTAGTTGGTTTATAACCCCATCAACTATAGATATATCTACCAATATCTACCATAAGTCCTAGTTTTTGGAGATATTGGCACCAACTTAGCTATCGAACTGGGGCACCACTATGTAGTTTTGGCCAGAACTGTAGGATCAGTCGACCAGGCCACTGCGGATGACGAAGAGGATTCCCTGCTGACGCCAAAACAGGGCGGCAACGCAGGCCGCCCAGCGGCCGCGGGGCTGCCCGCGGCGCTGCCGAGTGGGCCCTTGCCGACCTGTCCGGGCTGAGGAAAAATGTCGCCGTGAAAAATGTCCCAGCATCCCACTGGTTGGTGATTCAAATCCGAAGAAACTTACCCGGTGGTGGTCAACGTTTACAGTTTGCGAACTGGAAGCCATGGCCCAGTAGAAATAGTTGACTTATTATCCAGCTATAAAATGGGTGGATTTTCCAGTATGTGAGTTCGTTTACCAGGCCGGGTATCATAAATCCAGTATATCAATCCCACTCAACCGGGTTTTCTGAGCCCATTGTGTTTTGGCCAGAAAATCACCAAATGTTTTCCCTTCAGATTCAAGGCGCTGAAGATCTCCAGAAGCATCTCCTTACCCTCTGGTTATGACTAACATAGCTATTGAAAATGGCCAGTGATAGTGGATTTCCCATGAAAAATGGGTGGATTTTCCAGTTCGTTATGTGAACGTTTACCAGAGGGTAAAAGAAACGGATTGAGACTTCCAAGAGTTGAAACTTAAAACCATTTTATCGCTGGCCGCTAGTGTATGCCATGTATTGAATGTTGCGCTTTCCACATGCATCAATGGCATTTGACAAACAACGACCTTGGACCCTGTGCCAGTTGAACCGTGTATTTTACGATTTGGTCAATTTGGTCCATTGGACGACCAACGAAAAGGTGGAATAAACACAGCCAGAGACATTTCCTATCATTTCCTGGCACAACAATAATCATGGTGATTATTGGAGATTGAACATGAGCCAAACGACAAAACTCTTGATTGCTTCATTGTATAGGTCAAATTGGAGATTTCGCCAGAAACGATGCGGCATTTCGGGTCATACAACATGTGGTAGAACAACAGTCATGGAGAATACAGAGGTGATTGTTTAGCAAGTTTTTTTTTTTCGCATCGATGTATGAGGAAGCGACAAAATTATTGTAACTGATTGGTGGTTTGGAACATTTTTTATTTTTCCATGTATTGGGAACAATAATCCCAACTGACTAATATTTTTCAGAGGGGTTGAAACCACCAACCAGATTGTAATACTATATAAGTTAGTCTTGTTTCGCCTTGACCTTTCTGAGGGTGCAGAAAGCAGTCATAACCGATAGGGGATGACCATAATTTGTGCATGGCATTAAATTTAACAAATAAATTTGTCCGCTACTCATATGGGGGTACCCCTAAATCATCCAAGTCATTAGACTATGTTAGTATTGAAAACCATGGTGACTTGGGGATGCCCCATTTTAAGAAACCTCCATATGGATCAGACCACGCTTGTCAACCACACACAAACTGGGATAGAGATGTCTTCAGTTATGACACTTTTCCAGTTATAAGTCAGTGAAATAACCCCATTTATATCCATTTATGGATATTTATGGAATAATCATCACATAGAACTAAGCATTTATAACCAGTTACAACTGGTATTTCGGGCCATAACTCTTCAGATCTTCCACGGATTTCCGCAATTCGTGCAGGTTGTGCTTTTTGCAAAGCCTCGCAGCCGGAAAGATCGGAATCCTTCGCTTCCTGTTGGTCCCAGGAGCTCATTTTCCATTGTCAATGGGAGATCTCCAGGATCCGATTTATTGGAGGTACCTACAGTTGTGGCCCTTTACCAGTTATAACTACTTATAACCCCATTTATAGAATGTATAATCCCATCTATAACCAGTTATAACTAATAAATGGACTTAACTGTTCCATATATGTTTGGCCTAAATTTCAGGGAATATCCCCACAATTCATATGGCCAGAAATATGGTACTTTTACGTACCTCCAATTTAGGATCTAGCCTCTGGTAATTTGGCTGACAGTTTGCGAACTGGAAGCCATGGCCCAGTCGAAAGTTCGTGGATTTACCCAGCTATAATGATGATTTTCCAGTTCGTTATTTGAACGTTTACCAGGGGGTACCCCTTTAACAGGTTTCTATGATGATTGATGGTAGACCAGCTCCCGGCCCCTCTATTTTTACCAAGCTAGGACATAATTGTGATATTAGCCTCTGGTAATCTAACATAGCTACAATGTGGGGCCCCCCAGTTATAAGTTGGTTTCTAAACCCCATTAACTATATAGTCATAGGTACCATAAACCATAGTTATGGGAATTATAAACCAACTTAGCTATCGTTTGGGGGCCCCACAGTTTGTTGAACATGTCCCACTTATAATTGATTACCCTATCAAAAATGGTGATTTTCCATAGCTACGGTAGTTTACCAGATGGTAAAGGTGATTTAACCATGAAACATAGGGATTTATAATGTGGATGTCATTCAACAATAGCCTGGGTTTGCTGAAGATGATAAACGGTACTTTCCAGTAGAAAAAAACAACCTTTTTTTGGAGGGGTCGTTAAGCACATCCAAGATTTGAATGGGGAATACAGATCTCATTTTCATTTTTTTGCTAATTACAGTTATGGCCCTTTACCAGTTATAAATACTTATAACCCCATTTATAGAATGTATAATCCCATAGAAATAACCAGTTATAACTAATAAATGGCCTTAACTGTAGGGATCATGATGATTAGCCGATTGACCAATGAATTGGTAATATGTTCTATCATATGTAATGCGGCAAACCCAAAACAAAACTGAGGGCGTCGTCACGGTGAGAAAAGTGCTTTTGTGAATCTAGTATATGATTATCTGGTTGGTGGTTTGGAACATGAATTTTATGACTTTCCATATGGGAATTTCATGATCCCAACTGACGAACTCATATTTGAGGGGTAGGTCAAGCACCAGTTATATCATCCCCAACAAGATGCTCAACAACTTCCCATGACGCTCCAGCCATTCCCATGGGATTTCCCAGCCATGTTTGATGACACCGGAGGACAAGTTTTCTGGTGAACAAGCACGCATTTTTTCACGCGTGGAGTGTCGTCCAGCCGATTCTCCTTTGTTTGTCCAAGATGGGCGGACATTGAAGTTGTACATACATCTGCCAGCAGGAGGTTGTGCCCCCCAAGTTTGTAGAAAAATGGTGATTTCACCGGGCATAAATTGGAATTTGTAATCAAGACGTATTAGGTGCGTTTATTTTTGCAGTTGTTGAAAGCCAAGGAGGTTTTTAAGCAATGTTAACTAGTAGATATAAGTAGATATATGTATAGCAAATGGGGGTTATAAACTGAGAGGCATACCTTGGGGCCACCACGGGCACCGCCGTGTGAAACATGCGGGTTTCATCAGCAAAGAGGGCGATTGGCAGAAAGGCATGAGGACTTTACCGCGCAGAGTCGTGATTCGGCGACAAAAATGGGAATTTCAGCTACAGTTAAGGCCATTTATTAGTTATAACTGGTTATAAATGGGATTATACATTCTATAAATGGGGTTATAAGTACTCGTAACTGGTAAAGGGCCATAACTGGAAAAACATAGGGCCAAGGCAGGCGAATTGGTTATGAACTATATCCAGCCGCAAAAGCACGTATATCATCGTATATCCGTAATTATCCGTATATCCATTATCCATATACTGTATACTGTTTATAGATTATTGTCACGAAGTCGTTACCTAAGCTGGTTTATAAGTGGGTCAACTGTTAGGTTTTTGGTGTGACTGTCGGTAGATGCTGGTGACACCTCCGAGGTACGTTTCCGTCAAAGGCCGAACATTTCAGGAAAGGTGAAGTATTTTTTGTGCGTGCATATGTATATGGAAAACCATAGGAAAATGGTGGTTTAATGAGATTTAATGGGATTTAGTGGGATTTAATGGGATATACCCTCTGGTTATTTAACATAGCCATGGAAAATCACCATTTTTAATAGGTAAACCATGGTAAACCAGCTATTTCTATGGGCCATCTATACCATGGCTACGTTCAATAACCAGAGGGTATTTTGCATGAGATCATCACTTTTGGTTCTTTAAATTCACCAATTTCTGTTGGTGAACTCCTGTTTTTTGCTGCTTCCTTCACCCTGTTGCTGCCTTAAAAGGGTGATTTAAGTTGCAGCGAATCCTTCATGGTTGGGCCAAATTCTGAAGTGTTCGTGATTAAAATACCATCCTCCCAATTAATACAGACCCTAACAATCACCAATTTGTAGCGGCAACGAATTTCCAAATCCCTATTTATTGGCAGGGTCGAACTCTTAATTTACTGGAGGGTATGGGTTTGTCTGAAAATATACTCAAAATCAAAATCATCCAAAGTCCTTCTTGGTTTGCACTATTCAAACTGCCAGAGGATTGTGGGTATTCAGCCAAGCTCCCTCCCAACTGACCACCCCAAAGGGCTAAATTGTTAAGGCGGCTCAGCTTTTGGTTGGCTGAATCTCCATGATAATCCCATGAGAATCCCATGAAACCCCATCAAAGCCCATAAAATCCATAAACAAATCCAATAAATCGTGAGTAAATCCGCCATTTTCATCTTTTCAGACACTTCGCGTTGCGAACCACTCTTAGCCGTGGCCGGCTCGCACCTGGCTCGCCGCTCGCACTTGAGCCCGGCTCGCCGTGCTGGAGCCTGGATCGCGGGATGTTGATGATCGTCAATCGGGGATTTGAACCATGAAACTGGGATATAAAGATGATCTAAGTGATAAATACATATAAATACTATAAATATCCCAGTGATACATGATCATCTTGAGATCATCTAAGTGGATATAAGTGATAAATGATGGGATATGATTTGATGATTCAATCGAACATAAGTGATAAACTATCGTTGATGACTATATCGGATTTAAGAGGGATTTGAACCGTCAAACTATGGGGATCGTTGGTGTTTGGTTTGGCATTACTGTAGACTACCCAATAGCGGCTGCGGAATCAAGGGGAACAAAGGGATGACACAGGTTTTGAACACTTTTGGATGAGTTTTGTTGTTATACATGTGTTTTTTTTTGCAGAGTCACTTTTCCATAATTACAGAACCCAGAATATGAACGCCTACTTTGAAAACAAAACATGTTCTTGTACAATGTGAGGCCCCCAAGATAGCTAAGTTGGTGAACATAACTCCAATATCTATGGTTTATGGTACTTATAACTATAGTTAATGGGGTTTATAAACCAACTTATAACTGGGGGGCCTCACATTGTAGCTAAACAATGGCCCATCAAGTCAGATTATTTTCGGTGAACATGGGGGATTTGACCTTTTTTAGATCAGCGAACATAGGGAAGTTCAGCATTTTTTTTTTTGGTAAACCATAGGAAAACCATAGGAAAACCATAGGACAACCATAGGAAAACCATAGGAAAATGGTGGTTTTTATGGGACTTAATGGGATATAACCTCTGGTAAACTAACATAGCTATGGAAAATCACCATTTTTCATGGGAAAATCCACTATTTCGACTGGGTCATTTTCAATAGCTATGTTAAATTACCAGAGGGTATCTTCAGCCAGCAGCAATTGGGGACATGGTATGGATATGGGTTGGTCACTACTAGTTTTTGAATATGTTTGTCCAAGTTATACTGATCATGATAATTAGTCGATTAGTCATTAGTACCATGTACTAGATTGTTTTAAAGATATGTTTAACACATGTGTAAGCTGTGTTGCTATATTTTTTGTTGGTATTTTACATGTTTTAACCTACTTGATCCCCTGTTGATATCATTGGCAGCCATCTCCGCAGGCATTTTGGATCAACATTTGCCGGAAGGCCGCTTCGGGGCCATGGCTTTGCCGGTGGGCGTAGAAGATAAGCTCTATGCCACGATTTCTTTGCAGCTGCTTGGCGAATTTACTGGTGCTAAACGTAGGGAATGGATGGGAATGGGGGAATGGGATCATTATTACTACAATGTGGTACCCCCCAGTTATAAGTTGGTTTATAACCCCATCAACTATAGATATAACCATAAGTCCTAGTTTTTGGAGATATTGGCACCAACTTAGCTATCGAACTGGGGCACCACTATGTAGTGATTATGGATCATTCCCTCATTCCCTGCGTTTAGCACCAGTAAGATTTAGCAGAGCCGCCGGAGTCGTTCAGTGGGTTTCGATATAGGGGACCCGTCAGTGAGACTCTAGAGGTACCTTTTGCATTTTTTAGGCACCTATATAGGCCTTTCTGGGGACCTTTAGAGGCATTGAGACTATGTAAAATATATTACCGTGCAATTCGGAATGGCCTATGTAATGTCTCTAGAAAGGCCTATGTAATGCACTCTAGTTTTCTGGGGATATTCCGAATTGCATTACATAGGCCTTTCTATATGGTGGGTACATTCAAGTTAGGTCCTGCACGGCCATTGAAGAGTGGGTGGTTTTACGTTGATGATATTTGATGATCGGCAGGACGATGTTGCTTGGTGAATTCTGCTCGCGGACAAAAAACATGTCCGTCAATAAAATAGGGATTATATAATCTACTATTTATGGGTATTTACTACCAGTAATGCCATCTTGGGTAGTTTTCATGTTCTATGGATATGTAAACAGAAATCTTGAACACTGCTGATGTTTTTTTTAATTGCTCCAGTTTTTTTGCTGAAGAGGAACATACCAGGGAAATTCACCGATATAGGGGAATCTGTGGGAATAGGTTGGTAACCTGCTTACCCTAGGGATAACTGGGGTCAAGGTTATAAGTTACAATGTACGATTTGTAGCATTGGGAGTGTTAGATTTCCCTTCGGTAATCAAACATGACTGGCATTGGACGAAACTCCACCATTTACATGGTAATTTTCCCATTAAGACCTCCAAGACCTCCATATTTAGTTGTTTTTTTGGCCCATTAAAACTTCCATATAGTAGGGGGAAGTTACCATTAAATCCTCCATTCATAAGTGATTTTCCCAGTAAATCCTCTAATTTATAAGTGTTTGTTTCATTCAATCCTCCATTTATAAGGGAATGTTCCCATTACCCTCTGGTAAACTAACAGTTCACTATGAAAAATCACAATTTTGTAGCTGGGTAAATCCACTATTTCTATGGCCATTTTCCAGTTCGCAAACTGTTAGTTTACCAGGTCGGGTAGTACATCCATAAATCACCATATATTTCCCATATGTTTCCAATAAATCACCATATTTTCCATATATTTCCCATTAAATCACCCAGTAGTACATGTGTTAGGTTACCAGGGGGTAACTCCTCCATTCAGAAGTACCCAAAAAATCCCAGCTATACTTCATTTCGTTGGAGAAACTGCCATGAAGTCCTACGCCACGTCCACAAGGTGGTGGTGCCCCAGCGATGAAAATCGCTAAGTTGGGGCTTACATAACTCCAATTTTACGATGGTTTATGGTAGATATATCATGATATATCTATAGTTACTATATGGTTTAATTTATAAACCAACTTATAACTATACATATATCACCTATAATTGTAGATATATCACCTATAATTGTAGATATATCACCTATAATTGTAGATATATCACCTATAATTGTAGATATATCACCTATATAAACCATAGTTAAAATTGGGGGTTATGTTCACCAACGTTCACATCACGTTTGGGCAGCACATCACGTCCCAGGAACTCTGAGTCCTTCTTGAGAATCGCCTTGACCTTTCAGGAATGCAGTCTTCAAACAGAGGTCAGGAGTGCGCGGAGTCTGGTTATGGGTCATGACGGTCACCCGAAAAATATCCGGATGGTGCCTTTAAATGCCTGCAGTCATGGCCCGAAGTACCAGTTATATGTACTTATAACCCCATTATACCCCATTAGAATGTATAATCCGATTTATAACCAGTTATAACTAATAAATGGCCATAACTGTGATTAATGGATGGTTATTCCCCTAAAATATGGTGGTTTCCTAAAATGGGGGTACCCCTAGATCATCCATTTTCATAGGATTTTTCATTATAAACAAACCATTTCGGGGTACCCCCATTTTAGGAAACCACTATATGGTAATTATTTGTAATACCAATAGTACCGCACAAGGCGGTGGCGGAAGTTTCAAGGGCAGGAAACCTATAGGAGAGGTTGGTTGTTGCGAATCATGGATGGCAGAGCGAATCCACTGATGGACCGAAAGGTGTTTGAGGTCACTTCTCTTTCTCTTTCTCTTTCTTTCTCTTTCTTTCTCTTTCTTTCTCTTTCTTTCTCTGACTATCTACCTACCTACCTACCTATCTATCTATCTATTTATCTATCTATTTATCTATTTATCTATCTACCTATCTACCTATCTATCTATCTTTCTTTCTTTCTATCTATCTATCTGTCTATCTATCTATCTATCTCTCTATCTCTCTCTCTCTATCTCTCTATCTCTCTATCTCTCTATCTCTCTATCTATCTATCTATCTACCTATCTATCTATCTTTCTATCTATCGATCTATCTATCGATCTATCTCTCTCTCTCTCTATCTCTATCTCTATCAATCTATCTATCTATTTATCTATCTATCTATCTATCGATCTATCTATCGATCTATCTATCTATCTATCTGTCTTTCGGCAAGCTTGAAAACGAAAATACTCTGCGAGGCGTCCTTGGTTTTTGAACTTGACAACATCAAAAACGAAGCAATTCTGCGAGACATCCTCAATTTTTGAACTTGATCAACGTCAGAAACGAAGCACATCTGCGACCCTTCCTCATTATTTAAGTTGACAACATCAAAAACGAAGCAATTCGGCGAGATTTCCTTCAAAAATGGAAAGTTGAGTGCAGAGCTGACGCCTCGTACCATTGCGTTTTGCGATTTTGCGACTCCACCTGTCTAAACTACTGCTCCTGCCACGAAAAAGTGATACCGGGTCATACGAAGTGCTGCACCTGTCACGCAAAATCAACTCAGCAAACCTGAAGATCTGATGCTCCAAAATGCAACCCCTCTCAGGAAATCAGCGCCCGGACCCCCTAACAGCTCTGATGAACATGTCTCTTGTACTGCGCCTTCCACGGAAAAGGCATCTTTGCAGATCCTCTTCAAATGCCCCACGCCTGCCATCGTTTCTGGAAATGCTGCAAAACCCTCACGTTTTGCTCACTTTTGACAAGGTGCACAATCCAGCGCGCTTGCCACGCGAAACGACATCTGAACATCCAAAAGTGGTCCGCTTTTCACATTTTGACTTCGAAATGTGCTTCGCGCCACAACGCCGTACACTTTTTCGACATCTCAACTTCCAAAAGTGCTCCGAACATGGTGTGTTTTGTACATTTTGACTTAGAACTGTGCTTCGCGCCACAACGCCGTGCACTTTTTCGACATCTCAACTTCAAAAAGTGCTCCGAACGTGATGTGCTTTTAGCTTTTTCACTTGCAAATGTGCTTCGCGCCACAACCGCGTGCATTTTTTCATCTCTCATCTGGCCAGCTGGCTCCGCACCCGCCGCTTTAGCGAGCCTACTTTTCGACCCTCCGGACCCACAAATCAATGGAAAAACAGAGTGTTTCGCGACTTTCCTTCCTTTTCGCGCACCTGGATCTTCTTTCTTCTGAGACTTTCTCTTTTTGATCTTCTTTCTCCTTCTCTTCTCTTCCCTTCTTTGACTCTTACCACCTCTGCTTTTCCATCTGTCCATATTGTCGGAAGTTTGACTTCTAAACTTCCTTCGAGTAGGCTTCTGATCCATCACCATATTCCCGGGGGGGCCAACCGGGCCAAGGAGTTTCAATGGGAATATCACCAAGAATCACGGTATATCATCACTGTTTTAATGGGAATCCCATGGGAATATCACCAAGATGGGGAGATGTCAGATCCAATGGGGTCATCCCAACCGTTATCAAACACCTCTATGGATTAATGGTCCCCAAATGTCCCAGTTATTGATGGAACTGCACCCACAAGAATCGGAGTTTGCCCAGTTCTCTCATGGAATCATGTAATGTCAACATCGGATTAATCACCCCCCCACAAGGTCAGATGGACCTTGTAAGGTGTTTCCCAGTTTTCCCCCTAAATAAACGGCCTCTGAAACAAAAACAAGATGAAGCCCACGAACCCGAATGCTCACACGTATGTTAATGGCACAGATGTCAAAACACATGGTTATGCAGTCACGCACAATACCTTTCTGCAATAGTTTTTTTGAACAGTCTTGTACATGTTTCCCTTGTTACCAGTCTGCAGTGTGGAGTGGAAAGTGTAGAGTGTGGAGTGCGGAGTGTGAAGTAACGAGTGTGGAGTGTAAAGTGTGGAGTGGGGAGCGTAGAGTGTGTAAAGTGTAGAAGGCGGAGTGTAAAGTGTAGAGTGTGGAGTATGGAGTGTAAAGTGTAGAGTGTGGAGTGTAGAGTGTGGAGTGTGGAGTGTAGAGTGTGGAGTGAGGAGTGTAAAGTGCAAAGTGTGGAGTGTGGAGTGTAAAGTGAGGAGTGTAAAGTGTGGAGTGAGGAGTGTGGAGTGTAAAGTGAGGAGTGTAAAGTGTGGAGTGAGGAGTGTGGAGTGTAAAGTGAGGAGTGTAAAGTGTGGAGTGAGGAGTGTGGAGTTTGTAATTGTAGAGTGCGAAGTGTAGAGTGTAAAGTGTAGAGTGTAAAGTGTAGAGTGTGGAGTGTAGAGTGTAGCGTGTGGAGTGTGGAGTGGAAAGTGTAGAGTGTGGTGTGTAGAGTGTGGAGTGTAAAGTGTGGAGTGTAGAGTGTGGAGTGTGGAGTGTAAAGTGTAGAGTGTGGAGTGTGGAGTGAGGAGTGTAAAGTGGGGAGTGTGGAGTGTAGAGTGTGGAGTGAGGAGTGTAAAGTGTAAAGTGTGGAGTGCGGAGTGTAAAGTGTAGTGTGGAGTGTGAAATGTGGAGTGGAAAGTGTAGAGTGTGGTGTGTAGAGTGTGGGGTCTGGAGTGTAGAGTGTAAAGTGCAGAGTGTAGAGTGTAAAGTGTAGAGTGTAAAGTGTAAAGTGTGGAGTGTAAAGTGTAAAGTGTGGTGTGGAGTGTAAAGTGTGGAGTGTGGAGTGTGGAGCGTAAAGTGTAGAGTGTGGAGTCTGGAGTGGAAAGTGTAGAGCGTGGTGTGTAGAGTGTGGAGTGTGGTGTGTAAAGTGAGGAGTGTAAAGTGTGGAGTGAGGAGTGTAAAGTATAAAGTGTGGAGTGTGGAGTGTACAGTAAAGTGTGGAGTGTTGGAGTGCGGAGTGTGGAGTGGAAAGTGTAGAGTGTGGAGTGTGGAGTGTAAAGTGTGGAGTGTGGAGTATAGAGTGTGGAGTGAGGAGTGTAAAGTGTAAAGTGTGGAGTGTGGAGTCTAAAGTGTAAATTGTGGAGTGTGGAGTGTAAAGTGTAGAGTGTGGAGCGCGGAGCTTCCCCCATAGACACGGCGACGCCACAGGAAAACCAGAGACTCGAGACGAGACACGTGGGTGCAAAAAAACGAGCATTTCGTGCAAGACTTCCTCCAATTTTGATATTTTCGACACGTTATCAAACAAGTTTGGAATGTCACAAAGTGCCAGGCCTGCCACGCAAAACGACATGACAACCTGCTTGGACACATTCGAATAGGAGAGGTTTTGCAGCTTCCCCCATAGACACGGCGAAGCCACAGGAAAACCAGCGACTCGAGACAAGACACGTGGATGCAGAAAAACCAGCATTTCGTACGAGGCTTCCTCCAATTTTCACAGTTGGCAACATGACAAAAGGACAAGTTTTGCAGCTTCCCCCATAGACACGGCGAGGCCACGGGAAAACCAGAGACGCGAGACGAGACAGGTGGGAGCACCAAAACGAGCATTTTGTGCGAGACTTCTTCCAAAGTTCACACTTTGTAGCTTCAAAATCGACGTTTTCCTACGAGTTTTCCTTAGAACCTGAAAAATTGCAACCTCAAAATCGATGTTTCGTGCGAGGCCTCCGTGAATTTTCAGCACATCACACAAAATGCCACGCCTGCCACGGAATTTGCACCTTGTCACCACTTGACGCAGCCCTGCCAATGCGATTTGCAAAAAACACGCAACAGGACACGTCTAAAGTGCTGCGCCTGCCACGAAAAATGACGATGGACACGTCCAAAGTGCTGCGCCTGCCAAGAAAACTGCAACACATATTCTGAAAACGTCGCAAAAGTATTGCGCCTGCCACGCAAGACGACTTTCGACACGTTCCAGAACACGTCTGAATGTCACGAAGTGCCACGCCTGCCAGGCGAAACGAAGCAACGACACGTCTGCAACCCCCAAAAAGGACCACCTCTGCAGAACTTCCCATAGGCACGGCCATACGGGGATCGCGCGAACACCTGCGGACGGTTGCGAACGGTTGCGAACGGTTGCGCTCGTGAACGCAACGTCGAGCGAACACACCCTCAACCCCCAGACCCCCAGAGTGAAACGGGAACCCTTGCTACGCATTCGGGAAAAATGGATATGATAAGATTTGTAAAGATTTGATTGCTAAAATCCCATGGAACCCATACGATTCCATTGGATTTGGTGAAATTTGATTGCTAAAATTCCATGGGTCCTATAAGATTCCAATGGATTTGATGACGTTTGATTGCTAAAACCTCATGGGTCCCATAAGATTCCATTAGATTTGATGAGATTTGATTGCTGAAATCTCATGGTTCTGAGATTCATGAGACATGATGAGAAACAAAAATAATTGGAAATAAAGAATTTCGGTTGAAAAAAAGGGAATTTCAGCACTGGAGGAGTGATGATTAAAAAAACATGGAAATAAATAATTTTGGTTAAAAAAAATCAGCACTGGAGGTTGATTATCTGCAGCCATGTTGGCTCATTCTCAGCCTTGTGCCAGAAAAAAAATGACGAGATTTGATTTTTAAAATCTCACTTGTCTGAGATTGATGAAACATGACGAGAATGAAACAAAAAAAATGGAAATTAAAAAATAAAAATAAACAAAAATTGGATTTCAGCAAAAGGGGTTGATTAATCATGTCCTAGCCGCTAGCCAAACGGTTTATTAATCCGGGGGGACCACCTGTTTTCAAATTACAAAAAAAATCGGGCAGAGGGGGTTGATTAATCCGGCGGGGTTTATTAATCCTAACTTGACATTAGCATTGTCAGCGTCAATCGTACAAGGTGCTGCCCACGAAACCTGATGTGAACCTTGGTGAACATTACCCCATAGTAACTGTGGTTTATGTGATATATCTATAGTTATAGGTGATATATCTATAGTTATAGCAGATATATCTATAGTTATTGGTGATATCAGTGATATATCTATAGTTATAGGTGATATATTTGTAGTTATAAATTGGTTTATAACCCCATAGTAAGTATAGATATATCATGATACATCTACCATAAACCACGGTGAAATTGGAGTTATGTGTAGCAAATTAGCTAACGAACTGGGGCACCACCAACGGTAATCAACAAGAGGGTTCGCTTCAAGTACATAATCCATCATAATCCCATCCCGCGTTCACAAAAAAAACAATCCACCATGGGTAAAAAGTAGGGGATGGAATCACATAAGTGGTTACATGCTGTAACCAGGCTGTAACCATAATTGTTGGAAAGAAACGTCCAACTTAACTAACATCAACCATGTGTAGATGATTATGCCCGTAGTTTCCCATACTATCTTGTTGGTGATGTATATATATATAAAATATATATATATAATTGTCTGCTCATCATTGGGTAAGACATCAAGAAATGTAGCCTTTCGCCCAGTCGCGCCCAGTTGTGAAATCTTTGCCACAGTTATGGCCCGAAATACCAGTTATAAGTACTAACAAGTCACCCCATTTATAGAATGTACAATACCATAGAAATAACCAGTTATTTCACTAATAGCCATGGCCTTAACTGCAGGTTTTGAATCAACTTGCCAAGCTCTTAGAGAGTTTCGCGGAAGCTTTGGATAGCTTTGGTCACAAGGACCGCTTGTGGGGAGCCGCGCCGCTAGTGGTGAGTTTCGTTCTATGTTTGCTACCAGATGGTTAAAACACTTATACAAAAGATAGATAGCTAGCTAGATAACTAGATAGATTAGATTAAATTAGATTGGAAAACATAAATTAGGTAGATAAGATAAACGAGATATACCTATATTGGATAGATTATATTAGATATATCGATCGATGGATAGATAGATGGATATATATATATATATTTAAATATATATATATACATATAATCATATAGAGGTAGAGAAATAGAGAGAGAGAGAGAGTGCTAGATAGATAGATAGATAGATAGGTAGATAGATAGATAGATAGGTAGATAGATAGATCGATAGATCGATAGATAGATAGATAGGTAGATAGATAGATGGATTCGATAGATAGTATACCAATATTGCCTACAGGTCCTACAAAACAAACAACAAACGTCATATCATATTTCCTGTAGACTTCCCAGCTATCGACCAAGTCGCGGTGCTTCTCCTTGACTCCAATCACCAGCCTCTAAAGAACTGCAAAATCACTAGATTTGTTGGCCATCAGAGGGTAATCAATGTTCTCATCCCAACTATGTATATGTATATATATGTATATATATACTGTATATATACAATTATATTTATGCATGTGACATGTGTCACTAAATCCATGTTCAGCAGGTATGTTTGTTAAATTGCCAGGGGGTATGCAAAAGATACCCATATGTTCATAAACAGGTAGTAGCTAAGGCATATCCCAATGACATTTTCTCATATGTAAAGGGAAAACACAAACACATTTACATACAAAGTTGGGCCCCAAACAATAGCTAAGTTGGCCAACAGAAGTACAATAGTTATGGTTTATGATACTTTTGACTAGTGAGATGGGCTTTTTCAACCAACATTCACATAACTACGGAACCCCTACCTTGACCCACCATTCCAACGGGATTTTTCATGACTAAATGTTTGGGGGATGCTTTCTCAAAGTATCTCCCATCAACTTGGAAATCACTTCAATAAATCGGGGTTCACAAGTTTATATAGACATTGGCATTCACCAGCTTACAACCCTACAATGTGGTACACCCCCAGTTATGTGAACGTTAGTTTTTAACCCCCATCAACTAGTTCGATATATCTACCATAAGTCCTACTTATTGTAGTTATGTTCACCAACTTAGCTATCGAACTGGGGCACCACGTTGTGGATATCTCCATCCAGTTGTGGCCCTTTTTCAATCTCAGGCGGATGCCGACTATGCAACTCGAGGCATCAATAGCTTACAGAAGTTTAAGGAGCAGGTCATACAGAGCTATTTGGGGCGACCCACTGAGCCTCTTGGGCCGCTTTAAGCGCTTTCGGGCTGTTTTTGATGTGGCCTTTTTTTGGTGGATAACATGGTGGAAGAGATCGTTGGTGCGGGATTTGAATGAGCGATTTCTGTTGGAAGAATTGTGAATCTGTTGCAAGAAACATGGGGAGGATATCGTTTGTTTTATGGGATTTATCTATTAACAATCGATAGGGATTTCTTGAGGGATTACCCTCTGGTAAACATACAAAAACTAACATAACTGTGGAAAATCACCATGCTATTAATGGGTAAATCAACGAACTAAATGGGCCATGTCTTCCAGTTCGCAAACTGATTAACAATGAAAAACAGGAGATCTAATGGGATCACTGGATTTTGGGGAACCAGTGGGATATCATCAATGGTCATTCCAGGATCCAATACATGGAGGTACGTAAACGTACCATATGTTTGGCCATATGAATTGTGGGGATATTCCCTGAAATTTAGGCCTAAAAAATAGGCCAAACATATATGGTAGGTACCTCCAATGAATCGGTTCCTGAGTCATGGCCATTGATATCATGGGATATGTTGTGGGAGAGTCATCGAACTAAATGGGGGATGTAATGGAGATACGATCATGGGTCCTTCATATTGTGGACAGGTGGAAAGGAAAAACGGAAATTTATCAATGGATCAACGGGAATTCTCCATAAACAGTGAGGATTATGTTAGTGGGTACAGTGGATGCAGCAATGACATGGCATGATATGGAGCAGAACGGGTGTCTGAAATGTGGGATTTACCCTCAGTTATGGCTATGTTCAATCCCATTTGCAATCTGCCCCAGGTGGTTAGCTTGCTAAGTGGGAATCAGGATATTATTGTTAGTAACTAATGCTCGATAACGAATGGTTAATAATTGTTAATAACCAACTAATGGTCAACTTACTAATGGTTAACTAATGGTTATGAAAACAATTGTTTTGTTAGGTGGCTTCAACTGGAATGGAAATCTTTGGTAGCGCCTTTATGGTACTTTATCACCATCAAGGACTCCGTCAAGGACCAGTTGTTGTTTTTCTCCTGCTAAAAAATGATATCATCAAAACATAACATCTAAGTCTAAATATATCTGAATCATAGACTGGTTGGTGGTTTCAAACACTTTTATTTTCCATAGTATATGAGATAATCCTTTCCATTGACATGGTTAAAACCACCGACCAGTAGATCATCTAAGATAACATATTATCCAAGTTCTAAGAATCAAACATCGGAATCATCCAACAGAGATTACAGAAACCCATGACTCACCAAGAAGATATGGCAAAGCCCATTTTCAAACATGCCCAAACGTTATTTCCACCAGTTATCTAGGGGGCCCATCCTGTAATTTCTGGTTTATGAGTGAGTACCTACCTGTGAGTATTTACAATAAGGCCCGAAAAAAATGGTCAAATGGTTACTTAAATTTCTCACATATATACTCACTGCTATACTTTATCTAGTTTTGTCACTTACAAGACACACACCTCGAAGGTTGCATCCTCCACTTTGCGTAGATTTATTCCACCACCAAACCCACCGTCATGACCAGTCACACCTAGGCACTTTGGAGCGTCTCCCAAGGAGAAATCGAGTTGCCCCCAAGAAATTAGCAATTCTATGAGGCAAGTAGTCTTCCAACCCCTTGTGTGGCAGGTTTTTTTTGCAGTTAGTTGGGGGTTGGTAGCCCTAATATTGTTTTTCCCCACCTGCCAGGTGAGGGTTGTTAGATTTTATGTCAGTTGCCTCCTCCTCCTCCTGCTCCTCCTGCTCCTCCTCCTCCTCCTGCTCCTCCTCCTCCTCCGCCTCCTCCTGCCTCGTCCTCCTCCTCCTCGTCCTCCTTGTCATCCTTGTCGTCCTTGCTCAACTGCGACCCGCGATCCACAGTGTTCTCTGCCGGACCTCAACCACGACCACCCACGCCCAGTGTTCCCTGCCGGACCTCAACCACGACCATCCGCGCCCAGTGTTCCCTGCCGGACCTCAACCACGACCATCCACGCCCAGTGTTCCCTGCCGGACCTTAACCACGACCATCCACGCCCAGTGTTCCCTGCCGGACCTCAACTGCGAGTATCCACGCCAAGTGTTCCCTGCCGGACCTCATGTAGGAATGTCAGATAGACTGCCAGATAGAATGCCAGATAGAATGTCAGATAGGATGCCAGATAGAATGCCAGATAGAATGCCAGAAAGAATGCCAGAAAGAATGCCAGATAGAATGCCAGATAGAATGGCAGATAGGATGCCAGATAGAATGCCAGATAGAATGCCAGAAAGAATGCCAGAAAGAATGCCAGATAGAATGCCAGATAGACTGCCAGATAGAATGTCAGATAGAATGTCAGAATATATGTCAGATATAATGCCAGATAGAATGCCAACATATATGCCAGAATATATGTCAGATAGAATGCCAAAATATATGTCAGATATAATGCCAGAATATATGTCAGATAGAATGCCAGAATATATGTCAGAATAAATGACAGTTAGAATGCCAGAATATATGTCAGATGAAATGTCAGAAAATATGTCAGATAGAATGCCAGATAGACTGCCAGATAGAATGCCAGGTGGAATGTCAGGATATATGCCAGAATATATGCCAGAATATATGTCAGATAGGATGTCAGAATATACTAAATATATGTCCAAATATACGTCCTGACATGTCATGGTGGGGATCACACGAAGTAGAGTAATTTTTTTCGCCTTTGATTTTAGTGCTGTGTGACAGCGGGTAGAGACAACCAGCTACACGTGAAATCCCCACCAAAGATTGTCATCATGAATTAAAAAACAAAACGACCAAACAAAAAACTACAAATTAAGAGGTGAAGACGAGACACGCCCGGGGACTGGCCTCACCTTATACAATTTATGACCCATTACCGTCTGGTGTCATCAATCATGGCTTGCTCGAAAATCCACCGGCAATAGTCCGAGGTGTTTCCCGTGAAGTCTTCCATTTAGTTTGGGACTTTCCAGCTATAGCTAAATTGATTCCCAATTGGACCCCCAATTCTGAATGGATTGGGATGCCATGCGCTTTGATTTTCCGTTGAAAACTCAGGATTAAAACGGTTGTTCACAGAATGTTGTTCCCCCATTGTATTTCCATATCTATAATATTATATATACATATACATATATTTACATATATATATATACTATATATACATCTGTAATTACCTTCATATCCTATATGTTTGGAGCCAACTTCCGCCGAAACGCAGGAGACCAAAGAGTGCCAAGCTCGCACCGGGGCCCAAGAGCTCGGCAACGCGGACGGCGACGCGGACGGCGACGCGGACGGCGACGTCCGCGACGTCCCGATGTCGCTGCCGTCGATGCCGCCGCCATCGGGGCGCTCCCTGCAACTCTCCTGGAATTTCAGCGACCTGAGCAACAGGCGTCTTGGTCGTTGGAGGGTGGTGCTCGGCTCGTTTTTTTATTTTTTTTTAAAGGGGTAGTTTATAATGATAAACAATGTGATACAACAATGATATATAATGATATTTAGCCATTCTTCAATCCTATTTGAATATGTCTGTAGAATATATATATAAATAGTATAATGTTGGCTGCCTAATAGTAATTACCCCCCTATTTTTTTTTGGGGGGGGTCAACCTTCCCATAATAATTTTTGGGAATCTATAGCTGGGATCATGATATGTATCTGATAGATTCTCCATGGTTTTGTTGGGTTTCTGTTAGATTCTGCATAGGGTTTGGTTGGATTTCTGAGATGTTCTGCATAGGTTCTGCATGGATTAGGGTTGGTTTCTGTTAGATTCTGTATGGATTTGGTTTGTTTTCTGATGGGATCATGGAAGTGGGGCAGAGGTGGTGGAGGCGAACGAGGAGGACGAGGAGGAGGAGAAGAAGGAGAAGAAGGAGGAGAAGGAGAAGGAGAAGGAGGACAACAAAATTGGAGTTGCGGCAAAAAGTTTCCACTATTGCCATGCCTGGTGCAGGTTTGTTATTGCTATTCTGGGGCTTGCAAAGGGGGTACCCTTTGTGGACCTGTTTTCTTGGTTTTTTTAATAAGGGTTTTATAAGGAAATCAGCTGTTTGGTAATTGGATCAGATTTCTGGAATCTAAGCTTTTGCTAGTCAAAAGTGAAGGCTGCTTTGAAAAGGATTTGCTTTACTTGACTCTTTTGGCAATACTAAAAGTAAATGGAGCTAATTGACTTTTAGTATTGGAGAAAAAAATGGAGTTGGGAAAAAAGTTTCCACTATTGCCATGTTGGGTCCACTATTGGCCATGCCCTCTGGACAAGGTCTGAACATGACTCTTTTGGCAATACTAAAAGTAAATGGAGCTAATTGACTTTTAGTATTGGAGAAAAAATTGGAGTTGGGAAAAAAGTTTCTACTATTGACGAGACATCACTATTGGCTAGACAACATTATATTGATGATTATATTATGTATATGTATCTATCTATCTATCTATCTGTTTGTCTGTCTGTCTGTCTATCTATCTATCTATCTATCTGTCTATCTATCTATCTATCTATCTGTTTGTCTGTCTGTCTATCTATCTATCTGTTTGTCTGTCTGTCTGTCTATCTATCTATCTATCTATCTATCTGTTTGTCTGTCTGTCTGTCTATCTATCTATCTGTTTGTCTGTCTGTCTGTCTGTCTATCTATCTATCTGTTTGTCTGTCTGTCTATCTATCTATCTATCTGTTTGTCTGTCTGTCTATCTATCTATCTATCTATCTGTTTGTCTGTCTGTCTGTCTATCTATCTATCTATCTATCTGTTTGTCTGTCTGTCTGTCTATCTATCTATCTATCTGTTTGTCTGTCTGTCTATCTATCTATCTATCTATCTATCTATCTATCTATATATGGTCCCGGCCAGCGGCCGGCAACCCCCTTCCCCCATGGTATCCACCCCCCCATACCAGTGTTCATGCTGGTGGCCTGGCCACAGACCACCATCCATGTGCTATAGTTACATGCTGGCCTCATGCCACCTATACACTACCCAAATGATACATCCGTGCAGGGTTCACGGTACACTGCCTATACCATACAGCCCATACAATCTATTTACAATCTATTACAGCCCATACAGTATCTTTATAGTAGCCATGTACTAGCTACTGTCAAGATCTCATCTGCTATCCATACATGCTAGGCATGTACTACTACATACACTATCTACACGATACCTGCAGGGTTCAGTACCTGTATGCCCATGCAATCTATTTACAACCTTTTGCTGTATATACAGTACGTGTATTGTAGCCACGTACTAGCTACTCTGAAGATCTCATATTCTATACATACGTGCTAGCCATGTGCTACCTATACACTATCTACATGGTACCTCTATAACACCCCGCCCATCCCCCAAGCGTGGCGTGGAGCATGCTAGCCACATACTACCGACTTTTTGCCTTACATGCTAGTGACATACTACCTAGCCCAGTGGGGCGGGGTGTGTAAACTATATCCTACATAGAGCTTCCTACAGAAGCATATAGAAGCATGACCACGACGTGGGGGGGAGGGGTCTTTGCTGGCCTGGGCCATATATAGGCTAGAGTAGTTCATTTAATCTAGCTACTTTGGCTATATAGCTATAGGGTTTGTGACATTCAGGATATATCAAGGCCCGACAGATGCCAAAAAGGCTGCCTTGGTGGTTTCCATCAACGGGGCTACCCTGGATGCTTATTCGCTGGAAAATCCCAACAAAAAACATCACCTAGCGCCGATTGCCAACACCAAGGAATCTTAGCGTTGGGAAATCGGAGAGCCACTCGGCCTGGGACAGTAACTTGTTCTTTCTGGCCGCGCAAGCGGTAGATCGTACCAAGTTTTGTTCAATGAAATGCCTATCTGTTGCCTAGGTTGCATATAGTTTACATTTCAGTTACCCTCTGGTTATTTAACATAGCCATGGAAGCCATGGCCCATAGAAATAGATGATTTTACCAGCTAGAAACCTCCATTTATTTTGGGGATTTTCCATGGCTATGTTAATCATAACCAGATGGTAATTCATTACCCTTTTTATTTTGTTCATCGTAAATTCACCCCATTTTTAAGCGAGATATCCCCACCAGAACAACCACCATTGATTGGCTCGAAATGTCCGTCGCCGATAAACGGCCGGGCACTCCGCACGGTAAAGGTTTGTGATCTGAATAGGTGAGGCCCATGATTAAGTTGCTGAACATAACTAGCTTTAACTATTTATGGTTTTAACTATATGGTTTCTGGGTGAATTATAACGACCTCACTGCGACCTCACTGGAACCATGGTTAGTAAGGGAAAACATCCCCAAATGGCCTTAATTCAGGTTAGTGAAATATTATAATTTACCCAGATTTATGGTTTTAACTATAATTATGGTCTATGGCATGGTCGATTTTTCTATTGAGTTCATATATTTGTGAATAGTCCCCAATTTGTGGGTTATTATCGAATCTATAACTGGCTTTTAACTATGTTTATTCACCACTTACCCACTATAAATAATCACTCACCCATTACTATAGATATGTTTACCATATAATTTCATGATTTTTACATGATCATTTGCTATAATTTACCACTTACCTATGATAATCCCATGATTAAACAAACGTCAAATCGCCGTTGCTTCACCTTGGTTGGTTGGCTTCTCCCAGGAAGCCTCTCCGGAACCGTCTCCGGCCGTGGCGGCTCCAGTACCACCGTGACGCCGGACTGGAGCCAACCGAGCCCGAGCCGGGCCAAGTCATTTCACCTGCAGTTATGGCCCGAGTTATACCAGTTATAAGTACTAACAAAACCACATTTATAGAATGTACCCTCTGGTTATTTAACATAGCCATGGAAAATAGCCCATTTATGGATGATGTTCCCATTAAAACCTCCATTTTTAAGTGATTTTCCATGGCTATGTTAAATAACCAGATGGTATAATCCCATAGAAATAACCAGTTATAAGTAATAGCCATGGCCTTAACTGTGGACGTCTGTGGATTCAGTGGAAAATTGTTCGGTGATTTTAGTTGAGATTTTGAGGTATTGTTTGGTTCAACATTAGGAACATCTCAATGGGATTGATTTAATGATATTTCATTGGATTTGAATCAATAGGGGAGAATGGGGATGTGTTTGGGAATGCATCTTGTACACCCAAAGATCATCCGTAAGAACTTGAAATGAATAGACACGAAGCAGATTCAAACCACTGCTTTTCAACCGGGGGTTGGATTGAACAGGGACGAAATTCGTTGGGAAACCGCACCGCATGAGTTTCCTAAGCTATGGCATGAATTATGTATTGTTACGGGATGCTGTGGGTCAAACCCGATACCTGACTCGAAGAACAAAATTGGTGATCACCAAATACAAAACTCATTTTTTTCACATCTTAAGAAGTACTTCAACTTCTTTTTACCCAAAAGTTCTCATATCCAATGAGAAACTCAGGATCCCATTCTTGCAGTTGTGGCCCGAAATACCAGTTATAAGTACTAACAAGTCACCCCATTTATAGAATTTATCATCCCATTTATAATTAACCAGTTATTTCACTAATAGCCATGGCCTTACCTGTGGGGTTCCATTGTAATTTAAGAGCTGTCGACTCTGTAGACACCCTACACGCAGCTTCTCCTTCGTGTTGGCGTATGCGGGGCTGCGCAGACACACACTCTTTGCCTGCTTGCGGGTTTTTTACCTATCCACAATGATATGATTGGAATGTAATGGGAACATGTAACTATGTAAATTGGAATATACATGTGTATATATATAAATGTACAGTATATATATATATATGACCAATGAGGGAGGTGGACAAAAACATTGCAGGCAAGCATCAACATGTTGGATTTGACACAACAAAGAGGTGGAATTTAATCAATCATGAAAAACTGAGGATTATAGGGATTCTCGTAAATTGTTTTCAAGAAATTATGCTACATGGTGCCCCCACTTGGCTAAGCTGGTGGAAGTAAGTCGGTTAGGAGGTCGGTTAGTTAAGATTGATCTACAGTTGGGTTGGTTTGTAAGACGTGGGCGTGTCTGACAATTGGGGGACCTCAAATTCATCCAAATGAGTTGTAGCGCTAAAATAGGGAAACCAAGGTGTGCCCCAATGTCGACAAATACTCATTGATGTGGGTTATGTGGTGCTCATGGGACTAGTACCGGGGGTGATATGAATGATGTGAACTATGATGGCATCACTGGAGGACATCAGGATGTAAGTGTTGGTATATCTCGAGGGTGAATGATCAGCGAGAATGCCAAGGTTTTCAGTTCAGGACTCAAAGATTCATTAAAAATGACCTCCCGATTCACATTCACGGGATTTCCCATAACCCTTCACTTTCCGCACCGGCAAGAAAGGCTATCCTCTTTAAAAGGTGATCCCAAAAACATGTGGGTTCCCAGCGCCCTGACTGGGGCCCTGACATTTCATGACCTTTTTGTCTTTTGGTCTTACATTACGCAGGTGGTGATGTAAACCTGATATTCTCTAAACAATACTATATTTAATATATTATATTATATGATATGATATGATATTATATTATATTATATATATATGCATATATCATATATATATATATTATACTGTCTAGTAATATAGATTTTAAAATCTACAAATTCACCATGGGATTGAAGTTCCTGAAGGTTTATTACGACGGTCATCCTCGTTAATCACATTTCAAAATACAGTAATACAGTAATACCTAGTCTATGAATCCGGAAGTACGGTCAGGTCTTGACCGTGGTTTTCCATGCAGTTTTTCGTTCTAAGGCCATGTGAGCGAAATGATGACACCGAGATGAAAAACGAAGATGGCACGACACTGGCGCTTGAGTTCAGTGTCCGTCCCCAAGTTCCACAACCAAAGGTAACAGGGTAACACCCCCCGAATGCAGCTGGGCATCAGTCAAATGATTTCAAGGCAGGTTTCACCAGCATCAACATCTGTACTACAGAGCATTCTCTACGTAGTATTTATATATATATATATTATGTATATATTATCATACATTGATGTAATATATATATATATATCATTTAATTACATACTATATGTGTATAGATAATCATATATCATCATATACTGTATATATAATATCATCATACATAATAACATGGATCCCTTGCTGGGTCAGCTTTTCAGGTGGTAGCGGTTCCCATTACTCTTCCGATTCCTTGACGCTCGATGACACTCCCCAGAGTTTTTTGGCCCTTAACAGTTAGAACCAGCTTATACAGTTAAGGCCATTTATTAGTCAGAACTGGTTAATTATAACTGGGATGATACATTCTATAAATGGTGTTATAAGTACTTATAACTGGTCTTCAGAGTATCCCAACATTTTGGCCCAGCCTTTCTCTTCGTGGAAGTTTCAGGCCTTCTATAAACTCAAGCGTAACAAAGTAGTTTTGTCCACCAACTTAGCCATCATCAACATAACCATGCAATCCCCATAAAAGCACTACTTTACCTGGTCTTTTTCGCGACCTCAAATCGTTCTCCCGGAAATTAGTCACCGGAGCCGAGGAGAGGCAAGGTCTACACCAACTTCTGGCGTCTCTTCCGCGTCCCCTTCGCGAAATCAACTCGTTCACCATCGGTCTCACCCCTGGACGTCGACGATTCGCGTGATCCGCGATCCGTGCTTCCAAGGTCATGAGACCGTGGGCGTGAACGGTGAAGCTATGGCTGGGGCCCTACAGTTGTGGCCCGAAATACCAGTTATAAGTACTTACAACCCCATTTATAGAATTTATCATCCCAGTTATAACCAGTTATAACTAATAAATGGCCTTAACTGTATAAATATATTCGCCATCGCCTCCAATGCCATTGTTTGACACATCAGCTCAGCCACGGCAGCTTCTTTGCTAGCATTTCGCAGGGCTAGTTCGCAGGATTCCTTTGGAACATATTCTTCTGTACACCTGCAGTGCTTGGAGGACTGTTTGAAGTCCTGGTTGTGTGTGAAAACGTAGCAACGACGTAACATCAATGTAGCAAACCCTCCCTGACAACGTAGCAACCATCTAGCATCAACGTAGCAACCCTTCTCTGAAAATGCAGCAAAGATCTAGCACCAATGCAGCAACCCCTTCCTGACAACGTAGCAACAATCTAGCATCAATGTAGCAACTGTAACGATCTAGCATCAACGTAGCAACGCTACCCTGAAAATGTATAGTAACCACAGCACCAATCGATAGCCAGCCCACCCTAACGACGCAATGGCTCAGGACAGCCTCTTGGAACGTTATTGCGCTCCACCCCAAACCCACCACAACATTGTCGATAACAGCGACGGCGAACCAGGCGGCCTGAGGATAAATAAATAAATACATAAATAAATAAATATGTATATATATATATGATAATAATATATACATAATACATAGACCTACTCATTTTTTAAAAGTTCTTAATCTAGTATTTTGTAGCGATTTGTCAAACTCCCAACTCTTTGGCGAAAGATTGAATTTGCGGTAATAAGATGAATTCCACCATGACTGGGAATCTACATGGAAGATTTGTTAATTCGTAAAAGCGCCCCTTAAGCAAAATAGTTCAATATGATCCCCATTACATTTCCATTGGGTGCAGTTGTTTGATGGTTATATCATATCCCTCATAGTATGTGTTTTCTCATTATATTATCATTTATAGATGATTTTCCTGTGGTGTCCCATGGACATTTAACCATTATCCACTGGTGTCTTCCCATGTTTTCCCTTTTTGATTTTCCCATGAAAACCGCATGATCTTCCAATGATTTTCCATTAAGAAAAATGCAATCCTTGGTGATTTCGCCCGAAATAGCAGTTATAAGTACTAAGTCACCCCTTTTATGGAATGTATCATCCGATTTATAACCAATTATAACCCATTTATAATTGGTAAACTGCCATAACTGTAGCCCTAGTTCAGTCCTGAAGCTTCACGACTTTACGGCCAGCGCCGTTTTTCACGACTGGTTGTCTCGAAACGACCGGCAAGCCTTTCCAGCGCTGCAGCCATGGCTGGGTTCATGGAACCAACAAAATTCACGACGAGACGAGTCGACGGAAATTGTTTCGGAAGATCATTGGAAAATAAAGGGAACATCCCCGACTTTAAATAGAACATGATTTAAGTAATAATATTACCCATAGGATCCATGCATGCTATATATGGTAACATGGATCCCATCAATATACCCCCAGTGTTAGCTTATTTACCAGTACCATGGATCCTATGGGTTATGGTATATATATAGATATGATGTTATATTAATGATTCTTTAAAATGGGGATGATCCCCTCACGCGCAATTTTAGTAACAGAGCTGTGAACATCCATCATGTTTATCATCGAACTAAATGGGCCATGGCTTCCATAGCTGCTAAATAACAAGAGGATAAATACAATTAAAATGGATTTTGTATGGTTTTGTCATGTTGGATGGAATAGGGCAAGCTATTTTTGAACCCACACAGTGATGGGTCAATACATATGAAGATCCATCCACAGTCCAAACTGTTCCAAGTTGTTTTGTTCATTCACCCTTTCATCATAAATCCAAAATGCAGTATCGTAATTAAAACCAACACTCAGTTTTTTCTATTTAATCCCTATACCCCATATGCTCCATGTATAGTATATTTACCTACATGACTGGGTGATTTTTAGGGCAAATGTTAGTAAATATTCCATACATGGAGCATTTGGGTACCTTTGTGAGTGTTTTTTCTCGATTTTGGTGATGTTTTTCCAAGTCGAACGTCGAGTCGATCACTTTGAAACCGAGGAATGTTCAGGACTTAGGTTCCGGTGTGCAGGACTGAAACAAGATGTCATGTACAGGAACTCCATAGTAGTAAACCCAAGAAGCCATCCCAAAAATCACCAGGGTTTTACAAACCCTCCCCAGATGGTAGGCTTATTATTTGGTTTCCCACCTTTTATATACATTTATTCGTAGATTGTGTCTATACATGTGTATGTTTAAATGTATACAGTTGTGCTCTACTGATTATACTGAGTTTTCGGGTAAGACACAATATTTCCAATGGACGTCAAGGACAAGAATACATGCACCTCAATTAGGAGTGCTAGAATTGACGCATGGCATCCGAAAACTGGACTTACCATCTGGCTATTTAACAGTTTGCCATGAAAAATCACATTTTCTAATAGGTAAACCATCTATAAATGGGCAATTTTCCATGGCTATGTTAAATAACCAGAGGGTACATGACATGATTCATGGCATCTGCTAGGCCTGCGTGGCCCACTGCCCAAGCCGACACTTCGGTGACCAGAAACACATGTGGAACGGCGAAGATATCACACTTCGAACACCATATAACCGCAAAAACTCAAGCGCCAAAATGGTCGGAAATTAAAATTTCAATCCTAGTCAAGGTTGTTAGATTTGTTTATTTTTCTAAGGCGTGATTACTAGACCCATAGCCCTCAAATTCCCCAGGCAGATCAAGAGTTGGTGGCTAAATATGTTCGTCCCGGAGAAGTTCTTGGAGTGTGAATAGATACAAAACCCATATGCGAACCATGGAGGTTTACTAACGGGAAATATATGGAAAATATGGTGATTTATATATTGGAAATATATGGGAAATATGGTGATTTATGCATGTTTACCCTCTGGTAAACGTTTACATAACTGTGTAAAATCACCATGCTATTAATGGGTAAATCAAAAATTCCTATGGCAATTTTCAATAGCAAACTGTTAGTCATTACCAGGCCGGGTACAACAACATTTGCCCTTGTCCAAAATCACCCATTCATGTAGGTAAATAATGGTACCCTCTGGATATTTAACAGTTTGCCATGGAAAATCACCATTTTTAACAGGTAAACCATCTATGAATGGGCCATTTTCCATGGCTATGTTAAATAACCAGATGGTAAATATACCAGCACCATGGTTCGCATATGGGATATGGCTCCATTGGTTACAACGATATGACGCTGTCTATAGGCGGCTGGTGATTTTTAACGAACTCGACCCGAATCGAGTTCTTGTTGTAGCG
>CAMXCT020000036.1:0-115000 GCA_947184155.2 Cladocopium goreaui | reverse complement strand
TTTTCCATTTCATATATATATATGATGTCATCCTTCCCATTGACGAACTCATATTTTTCAAGATGGTTAAGTCACCACCAACCAGATTGGGTTACAACCCACTTACTCGTGTAACTGGTTAGACCAAGTAAACATTAACTGGTTGGTGGTTTGGAACATTTTCATTTTTCCATATATTGGGAAAACAACATTCCAACTGACTTGCATATTTTTCAGAGGGGTAGGTCAACCACCAACCAGATTATCATTAACCATCATTAACCATATAATAACCATATACTAACCATATATTAACCATATAATAACCATATATTAACCATATAATAGAATGGGCTAGCGCCCGGGTGCCGCCGACCCCCCTATTTGGGGGGTCCTGCAGAGAGAGGGAGAGAGAGAGAGATGGATGGATGGATGGATGGATGGATGGATAGATAGGTAGAGAGATAGAGAGAGAGAGAGAGATAGACAGATAGATAGATAGACAGTTGGATAGACAGATAAGTAGATGGAGAGATAGATGGATAGATAGCTGGATGGATAGATAGATGGATAGATAGATAGAGAGGGAGAGATAGATAGAGGGGGAGAGAAAGATAGAGAGGGAGAGATAGATAGAGGGAGAGATAGATACTCCGACGGCATCAGCGAACTGCCCTTGCTCTGCTGCTTGCAGCTCATTTCTGCCTGCCTGTCGGTGCTTCTTTCTGTTCCGCCGTCTTCTCTACGTTGCTTTGCGTCCGGCGGGGCTTGCTGCATTTGGGCGGTGTCCTGTTCTGTTTTCCTTTTTCGTTCCACGCTGGCAGCCGCGACATCAGTCGTCGCCCGCACCGCCCTCTGCCTTCCGTCGCTGTCTCCCCGTTGGCCACGTACATCTTCAGGCCCGTCTTTGCTCGTTTCTGTTCGGTTCTCTTGTTTGGGATGTTTTGCCTTCGGCTCTGCGTCCTTCATTTGGGAGCTCTCCTTTTCTCTGTTGCGTTTTCGTTTCGCGATGGCATCCCAGACATCGGCAAGGGCGCGTGCCGCTTTTTCTTCCGCTGCCGTCCTCGCGACTTTCGCCTGCGTTGCAGCTACCCGCTGTACTGCTTTGCTGATGCTTCCCCGGGGAATGGGGCAATTCCAGCAGTGGTTACAGACTTGGTCACCATTGCAAGCACGATGTTGCGCCAGCCACGGTTGTGCCTGGTGGCTGCAGGATGAAGCATGCCAAGGGATTGTTTAAGCGGCCCATAAGAAGCCATTGATGTGTGGCCTCGGGGTGGCTGTTGGCTGCAGGATGAAGCATGCGAAGTCAGCGTTTTAAGGGTTTTAAGGTTTTCAAGGGTTTGGAGGGTTTGAGGGTTTGGAGAGTTTTAAGGGTTGAAGGGCTGGCAAACGGCAGGCTTGGACGCCCATAAGAAGCCATTGATGTGTGGCCTTGGGGTGCCGGTTGGCTGCAGGATGAAGCATGCCAAGGGATTGTTTAAGCGGCCCATAAGAAGCCATTGATGTGTGCCCTCGGGGTGGCTGTTGACTGCAGGATGAAGCATGCCAAGTCAGCGTTTTAAGGGTTTTAAGGTTTTTAAGGGTTTGGAGGGTTTGGAGCGTTTGGAGGGTTTTAAGGGTTTAAGGGCTGGCAAACGGCAGGCTTGGATGCCCATAAGAAGCCATTGATGTGTGGCCTTGGGGTGCCTGTTGGCTGCAGGATGAAACATGCCAAGGGATTGTTTAAGCGGCCCATAAGAAGCCATTGATGTGTGGCCTTGGGGTGCCTGTTCATGCCAAGTCAGCGTTTTAAGGTTTTTAAGGGTTTGGAGGGTTTGGAGAGTTTTAAGGGTTTAAGGGCTGGCAAACGGCAGGCTTGGACGCCCATAAGAAGCCATTGATGTGTGGCCTTGGGGTGCCTGTTGGCTGCAGGATGAAGCATGCCAAGGGATTGTTTAAGCGGCCCAGAAGAAGCCATTGATGTGTGGCCTCGGGGTGCCTGTTCATGCCAAGTCAGCGTTTTAAGGGTTTTAAGGTTTTTAAGGGTTTGGAGGGTTTGGAGAGTTTTAAGGGTTGAAGGGCTGGCAAACGGCAGGCTTGGACGCCCATAAGAAGCCATTGATGTGTGGCCTTGGGGTGCCTGTTGGCTGCACGATGAAGCATGCCAAGGGATTGCTTAAGCGGCCCAGAAGAAGCCATTGATGTGTGGCCTCGGGGTGGCTGTTGGCTGCAGGATGAAGCATGCCAAGTCAGCGTTTTAAGGTTTTTAAGGGTTTGGAGGGTTTGGAGCGTTTGGAGGGTTTGGAGGGTTTTAAGGGTTTAAGGGCTGGCAAACGGCAGGCTTGGACGCCCATAAGAAGCCATTGATGTGTGGCCTTGGGGTGCCTGTTCGCTGCAGGATGAAGCATGCCAAGGCATTGTTTAAGCGGCCCAGAAGAAGCCATTGATGTGTGGCCTCGGGGTGGCTGTTGGCTGCAGGATGAAGCATGCCAAGTCAGCGTTTTAAGGTTTTTAAGGTTTTTAAGGGTTTGGAGCGTTTGGAGGGTTTGGAGGGTTTTAAGGGTTTAAAGGGTTTAAGGGCTGGCAAACGGCAGGCTTGGACGCCCATAAGAAGCCATTGATGTGTGGCCTTGGGGTGCCTGTTCGCTGCAGGATGAAGCATGCCAAGGGATTGTTTAAGCGGCCCAGAAGGAGCCATTGATGTGTGGCCTCGGGGTGGCTGTTGGCTGCAGGATGAAGCATGCCAAGTCAGCGTTTTAAGGTTTTTAAGGGTTTGGAGGGTTTGGAGCGTTTGGAGGGTTTGGAGGGTTTGGAGGGTTTTAAGGGTACAAGGGCTGGCAAACGGCAGGCTTGGACGACCATAAGAGGCCATTGATGTGTGGCCTTGGGGTGCCTGTTGGCTGCAGGATGAAGCATGCCAAGGGATTGTTTAAGCGGCCCAGAAAAAGCCATTGATGTGTGGCCTCGGGGTGGCTGTTGGCTGCAGGATGAAGCATGCCAAGTCAGCGTTTTAAGGTTTTTAAGGGTTTGGAGGGTTTGGAGGGTTTCAAAGGTTTAAGGGCTGGCAAACGGCAGGCTTGGACGCCCATAAGAAGCCATTGATGTGTGGCCTTGGGGTGCCTGTTGGCTGCAGGATGAAGCATGCCAAGGGATTTTTGAAGCGGCCCATAAGAAGCCATTGATGTGTGGCCTTGGGGTGCCTGTTCATGCCAAGTCACCGTTTTAAGGGTTTTAAGCGTTTTAAGTTGTAAGCGTGGTCAATGATTTGAACTGCTACTACAGGAATGCGGGAACGGCTGCTTTGGGCTTGAAAGACAAAACCTTCAGACAAAACCTTCCGGAGTAAAACTTACTTGCCCAAAGCATGTAATTTTCATGTCCAAATGCCTGGAAGTCTTAACTGGAGGACGAAGCATGCCAGGAAAATGTTTTTACGTGAATTGGCCCTGCGCCGGCTGGCTGGCTGCGAGAATGTGGTTTGCCCTTTGGAAAGCAAGAAGGAAGCCTTTGAAAGACAAAACCTCAAGTATCAAACCTGTCCGGAGGACACGTACTTTCCCAAAGCATTGTAAATTTTCATGTCCACATGCCCTGAAGTCTTAAGAGGACGAAGCATGCAGTAAAATGTTTACGCTATGTGGCTTGGGCAGCTTGCTTGGCTGCCGATGGGCCAAGGGAATTGTTTCAGCGCCCAAGAAGAAGCCATTGATGTGTGGCCTTGGGGTGCCGGTTGGCTGCAGGATGAAGCATGCCAAGGGATTGTTTAAGCGGCCCATAAGAAGCCATTGATGTGTGGCCTCGGGGTGGCTGTTGGCTGCAGGATGAAGCATGCCAAGTCAGCGTTTTAAGGGTTTTAAGGTTTTTATGGGTTTGGAGGGTTTGGAGGGTTTGGGAGTTTTAAGGGTTTAAGGGCTGGCAAACGGCAGGCTTGGACGCCCATAAGAAGCCATTGATGTGTGGCCTTGGGGTGCCTGTTGGCTGCAGAATGAAGCATGCCAAGGGATTGTTTAAGCGGCCCATAAGAAGCCATTGATGTGTGGCCTTGGGGTGGCTGTTGACTGCAGGATGAAGCATGCCAAGTCAGCGTTTTAAGGGTTTTAAGGTTTTTAAGGGTTTTAAGCGTTTGAAGGGTTTTAAGGGTTTAAGGGCTGGCAAACGGCAGGCTTGGACGCCCATAAGAAGCCATTGATGTGTGGCCTTGGGGTGCCTGTTGGCTGCAAGATGAAGCATGCCAAGGGATTGTTTAAGCGGCCCATAAGAAGCCATTGATGTGTGGCCTTGGGGTGGCTGTTAGCAGGATGAAGCATGCCAAGTCAGCGTTTTAAGGGTTTTAATGTTTTTAAGGGTTTGAAGCGTTTGGAGGGTTTTAAGGGTTTAAGGGCTGGCAAACGGCAGGCTTGGACGCCCATAAGAAGCCATTGATGAGTGGCCTTGGGGTGCCTGTTGGCTGCAGGATGAAGCATGCCAAGGGATTGTTTAAGCGGCCCATAAGAAGCCATTGATGTGTGGCCTTGGGCTGGCTGTTGGCTGCAGGATGAAGCATGCCAAGTAAGCGTTTTAAGGGTTTTAAGGGTTTTAAGCGTTTGGAGGGTTTTAAGGGTTTAAGGGCTGGCAAACGGCAGGCTTGGACGCCCATAAGAAGCTATGGATGTGTAGCCTTGGGGTGCCTGTTGGCTGGCATGCCAAGGGAATGTTTAAGCGGCCCATAAGAAGCCATTGATGTGTGGCCTTGGGGTGGCTGTTGGCTGCAGGATGAAGCATGCCAAGTCAGCGTTTTAAGGGTTTTAAGGTTTTTAAGGGTTTGAAGCGTTTGGAGGGTTTTGAGGGTTTAAGGGCTGGCAAACGGCAGGCTTGGACGCCCATAAGAAGCCATTGATGTGTGGCCTTGGGGTGCCTGTTGCCTGCAGGATGAAGCATGCCAAGGGATTGTTTAAGCGGCCCATAAGAAGCCATTGATGTGTGGCCTTGGGGTGGCTGTTGGCTGCAGGATGAAGCATGCCAAGTAAGCGTTTTAAGGGTTTTAAGGGTTTTAAGGGTTTGAAGCGTTTGGAGGGTTTTAAGGGTTTAAGGGCTGGCAAGCGGCAGGCTTGGACGCCCATAAGAAGCCATTGATGTGTGGCCTTGGGGTGCCTGTTGGCTGCAGGATGAAGCATGCCAAGGGATTGTTTAAGCGGCCCATAAGAAGCCATTGATGTGTGGCCTCGGGGTGGCTGTTGGCTGCAGGATGAAGCATGCCAAGTCAGCGTTTTAAGGGTTTTAAGGTTTTTAAGGGTTTGAAGCGTTTGGAGGGTTTGAAGCGTTTGGAGGGTTTTAAGGGTTTAAGGGCTGGCAAACGGCAGGCTTTGACGCCCATAAGAAGCCATTGATGTGTGGCCTTGGGGTGCCTGTTGGCTGCAGGATGAAGCATGCCAAGGGATTGCTTAAGCGGCGATTGTTTAAGCGGCCCATAAGAAGCCATTGATGTGTGGCCTTTGGGTGGCTGTTGGCTGCAGGATGAAGCATGCCAAGTCAGCGTTTTAAGGGTTTTAAGGTTTTTAAGGGTTTGAAGCGTTTGGAGGGTTTTAAGGGTTTAAGGGCTGGCAAACGGCAGGCTTGGACGCCCATAAGAAGCCATTGATGTGTGGCCTTGGGGTGCCTGTTGGCTGCAGAATGTGGGTGGGAGTGTGGGTGGGGTGAAGCATGCCAAGGGGATTGTTAAGCGGCCGCATAAGAAAGCCATTGGATAAAGCATGCCAATTAAGCGTTTTAAGGTTTTAAGGGTTTTTAAGCGTTTGGAGGGTTTTTAAGGGTTTAATAAGGGCTGGCAAGAAGCGGGCATGCTTGGACGCCCATAATAAGCCATTATGTGTGGCCTTGGGGTGCCTTGTTGGCTGCAGGATGAAGCATGCCAAGGGATTGTTTAAGCGGCCCAGAAGAAGCCATTGATGTGTGGCCTTGGGGTGGCTGTTGGCTGCAGGATGAAGCATGCCAAGTCAGCGTTTTAAGGGTTTTAAATTTTTTAAGGGTTTGGAGGGTTTTTAAGGGTTTAAGGGCTGGCAAACGGCAGGCTTGGACGCCCATAAGAAGCCATTGATGTGTGGCCTTGGGGTGCCTGTTGGCTGCAGGATGAAGCATGCCAAGGGATTGTTTAAGCGGCCCAGAAGAAGCCATTGATGTGTGGCCTCGGGGTGGTTGTTGGCTGCAGGATGAAGCATGCCAAGTCAGCGTTTTAAGGTTTTTAAGGGTTTTAAGGTTTTTATAAGCGTTTGGAGGGTTTTAAGGGTTTAAGGGCTGGCAAACGGCAGGCTTGGACGCCCATAAGAAGCCATTGATGTGTGGCCTTGGGGTGCCTGTTGGCTGCAGGGTGAAGCATGCCAAGGGAATGTTTAAGCGGGCCATAAGAAGCCATGGATGTGTGGCCTTGGGGTGGCTGTTGGCTGCAGGATGAAGCATGCCAAGTCAGCGTTTTAAGGGTTTTAAGGTTTTTAAGGGTTTGAAGCGTTTGGAGGGTTTTAAGGGTTTAAGGGCTGGCAAACGGCAGGCTTGGACGCCCATAAGAAGCTTAAGCGGGCCCATAAAAGCCATTGATGTGTGGCCTTGGGGTGGCTGTTGCTGAAGGAATGAAGCATGCCAATTCAGCGTTTTACAGGGTTTTAATGTTTTTAAGGGTTTTAAGCGTTTGAAGGGTTTTAAGGGTTTAAGGGTTTAAGGGCTGGCAAACGGCAAGGTTGGACGCCCATAAGAAGCCATTGATGTGTAGCCTTGGGGTGCCTGTTGGCTGCAGGATGAAGCATGCCAAGGGATTGTTTAAGCGGCCCATAAGAAGCCATTGATGTGTGGCCTTGGGGTGCCTGTTGGCTGCAAGATGAAGCATGCCAAGTAAGCGTTTTAAGGGTTTTAAGGTTTTTAAGGGTTTTAAGCTGGCAAACGGCAGGCTTGGACGCCCATAAGAAGCCATTGATGTCTGGCCTTGGGGTGCCTGTTGGCTGCAGGATGAAGCATGCCAAGGGATTTTTTAAGCGGCCCATAAGAAGCCATTGATGTGTGGCCTTGGGGTGGCTGTTGGCTGCAGGATGAAGCATGCCAAGTAAGCGTTTTAAGGGTTTTAGGGTTTTTAAGGGTTTTAAGCGTTTTAAGCGTGGTCAATGATTTGAACTTCTACTACGGGAATGCGGGAACGGCTGCTTTGGCCTTGAAAGACAAAACCTTCAGACAAAACCTTCCGGAGGAAAACTTACTTGCCCAAAGCATGTAATTTTCATGTCCAAATGCCTGGAAGTCTTAACTGGAGGACGAAGCATGCCAGGAAAATGTTTACGCGATGTGGCCTTGGGGCAGCTTGCTGGCTGCGAGATGGGTTTGACCTTGGAAGGCGAAGAAGGAGAAGTTCCACACCTGCGGTGGTCCCAGGCGCCGCCCCTGCCTTGGCCAAGGCCAGGGTCGGCGGATCTTCTCGTCTCCTCCCACTCACCTCTATGAATCAGGGTCCATTCTGCTGGAAAACTGATGGGAATTCAGCCTCTGTTTGAGAGCCATTTGCCATGTCTTTTGCGAACCTTAGACTTGAACATACAGCATTCATCAGCATTCCAAACATCAGAGCTGCAAATTCCCAGAAGCAAAAGCATCGTCTCGTGCGTATGGCTCAGACATGGGCTACCAATGAGCCCGCAAAGTGCGTCTATTTAGAGGTTTCAATGGTGTAAAAACCCTTAGAATTCTTGAGTAGGTAACTTTGAGCCACGACCATATCCCCGTTTGTCGGTGGTTGGTCCAATCCCCCTGTTGCTTGGTTGAGTCCTAATTTTGTCAGCCATGAACAACCAAGTTGGATTTGAATCCTGCGACACCACACATTTTAGTGTTCATGGGGGAAACACAGCTGAATCTGTTGCAGGTCATCCAGGGTGACCAAAGTGAACTGACTGAGAAACTTGGCGTCAGTTCAAAGGAAATATTCGGGAGTGGTTCTTCGATGCTTTGTAGAGGTGTACTGAGTGTCCTGATGGATTTCTTTGTTGATAAGCGCGGTATGTTGTCTTGCGGTGAGTAGTTCTCCACTTTGCAGCATATTGGATCATGTTGGATGATGTTGCAGAACATTGCAACATTGAACATGACAGATACGGGATACGATAGTCACAGTTTTCCACTCCTCCCTTGGAAACGATTTGCTCTACGCTCAGGAATCCTTTGGGTATCAAGTTCCCAGGCGTCAGGGTGTTTTGGACATGTCTGAGGTGGATGCTGACAACATTGCAACAACACCAACAACAACATCAACAAATCGTCACCTTGGAACCCTTTTATTTCGTTCAACTAACCTCAACGACCTGCGAGTTTCCATGGCAATCTTTGGAGATGTGGGCAGCCTGTCAGAGTCTCCAGAATGGTTGAGGAGTTCTGTCTTGGATGAACCTATACCGTAACACTCGATGAACTTGTGTCTCGTCACGCTTAGCCTTTAGGATTTTTAGGACTGTCGCGGGGGAGAGAGGTGAAAGACAAGGACAAACGTGGATGCATCACTGAACAGGGGAAGTTGATGCAATGCAAGTCCTTCGTAGTCCGATATCTCGCTGCCACTTCGGCCGGCGGTCACTAATTGTAGTACACATCAACCAGTGTCAGTCAGGCAGAAAAAACAGGATAAAAAAAACTGACAAGAGTTGGTTGTTTTGATTCACTCACCTGTTCCTCTCAAAAGACAAAACTTTGCAATCCATATCATCAAAACCATGAAAACTGCATTACTCCAAGATACTCTTCCTCAGGGCTGGTGCGGGTCCCATCCAAAAGGGTATTCGTTTTGAGAGTCAGCTGGACAGGTTCCGAAAGACAGAAACATGCCGCCATGGTCGCTGCTGCCGTTGCTGATGATGCCAAGCTGCTCAGCAGTCAGATCTTTCCAAAATCGACGTGAATTACGGGCTGCTGTCAGAGGCTGGCAGTTCGAAGCCGAATCTAGGCAACCGTTGGGCCATGGAAGGTGGGTGAAGTCGCCTCAACAATCCTCCAAACCTTTGGAACTCGTACCCCTTTGCACTTTTTTTTGGTTTACATGAGCAGATGTTGACACATGTCCTTCAGCTTTGCTGAGGAAAGAACTCGATTGATCTCAACACATGGCCTGGTTGAGAGCTGGGACGTGTCAGAAGTCACTAACATGACAGGATTGTTTGCGAACAACTTGTGGTTCAATGAAGACATTCGAGCGTGGAACACCTCTGCGGTGGTCGACATGGCACATATGTTCTCAGGTGCCAGGGCCTTCAACCAGCCACTCGGTTCCTGGGACACTTCTGCAGTGACCACCATGCAGAGCAGCGGCTATCAAAAAGAGAGCGCCTCCCGGCCAATTACTTCTTGTAGTTTGCCACGGCAGTCGCGGGCCTTAGCAGGTGCGAAGCTCTCTCAGTTTCAATGCAGCATGGCATGGTTGCTTTCGCATCTTTGCAGTTGTTGTGTTACACCCAGTGAAGTTGCAGTGACATTGATGCATGAACACTGGCCAATCATAGGTGAAGACCCTTTCACTAACCTGACATTCCTGTGTATATTATACTGCTTTGCTTTCTTTTGGGACTGGCTGAGCAGACCACGCAATTCGTTCAAGAGAACGCAGAAAACTCTCAAAACCAACAGAAAAAAGTGCAAAACTCGAAAGCCAAACAAAAATATCAAATTCACCAAGTATCGCATGGCACTTCCAGCGAGACTGGTGCGAAATGCACGCCATACCAAAGCTAAAATGCGCCAAAGATTGGCCAGCGCGAAGTTTCGCGCAGCAAAACTGAGAGCATGGGCCCGAGGCCACCAAAACCGCATCCGGTGTAGTAAAACCCGTAGAAGTTGTTCCAAACTGTCTCATGGTTTGAACCTGGATTTCCATCAGTATGGCATATTTTCCATTGCTAGCGTTTGTCGTGCTGACGCTGCGTCTATGGATGTGACCAAACCAGAGTTGCGATGCCTCCTTGCGGGAGGTGCGGGCGGTTCAGCCCGCACACGTCGTAAGCGCAACAATCCACAGCATGAGTCACCACAAAGCCTGGCTACTGCTTTGACAAATGTGATCCAGCAGTGGCAGCCTAGCAATCAAAATACGCCTGAAGACCACACTTGGGGGTGGCGGAAAAGAAGGAAACAAGCAAATAATTCATGGCAAGGATACCGGGCTGACAGCTCTCCTGACACCAGCCTTGCTCGCGAATTGCTACAGCTTCTTCAGAAACTTTGCGCAAACCAAGCAAGTGACCAGGAAGTGATCACAGCCACCAGCAGGCTGATTGACACCAACCAAGGACACAGCCGTGACCTTGGGAAACCAGTTGCGGTCAGGGAAGTCAGATACAGCAAGCCCCAGAGTGGAGCGAAAGCTTCAAATCATGGTGCCAATCGCTGGGGAAAACAGACCAACCCCAACCGAGGCTGCAGCCATCAAGATATCACTGGTTTTGTGCCCAGCGAATGGAATGCCCAACCAAAGTTCCTATCCGTGCATGAGATCATTTCTCAGATAAAAGCAGGAATAGCCTTGCAAGCCAACATCACCGAAGTTTACACCAAAGAACAGTGTGCGAACCTGCGCACCCTTTGGCATAGCTATGGGTGCAAGGGCTCTTTGACCATGCTGCTCACCAAGGATGCCAAAGACATCCTGGGGGCCACGGCTACCCGTGTTCGCATATCCAGGGCGCATGGCACACCGAAAATTGAAGAAATAGCTCTCCTGCGCTTAGGAGATACCAACAGTGGATTGTGGATCTTGCCCGCAGTCAAAGTTGATGAGGGGAAAATCAAAACAGTCCAAAGAAGCACTGTCAGAGTCATTGCACCTTTGGAATTCCGAAAGCACTTCTTGGATTCAGGCCAAGACCTACCCAGATTGGTGGCGGCTGCCATGGCCCAGTGGAGTGAAAAAATAAAAGCCTCTCACCTCATGGGTGGCAAATGGAATCACACGCAGGTCCATCAACAAGACTTGCTCACAGGCTGGCTGATTTTGCCAACAGAACAGGCTAAGGAGCTTGTTGTCAATAGCGGTCGCCAGGGTGTTTTTGCCCAGATCCAAGAAAACAATACTGGACCCAGGCCCATCCGTTGGTTTCAACGACAGAACAACGAAAATGCCGAGACCTATTTGCAAAGATGTCTCAAGGAAGCTAAGCTCAGGAAAGTTGGCCTTTTTTTTCGAAAAAGCAGCACACCACACACCATTGGCATGGAAAAAACAGCAGCAGAAATAGCTGAGGGCCAAGCGGCCAACTACCTCCTCCGAGGGGCTCCAAAGATGTGGCAGACTGAAGAGATCGAAGATTTTCTCAATCAACAGAAATGGAAAGCCGTGCAACGCATTTCCAAAGTGAGATATCGAAACGAATGGCGTTTTCATGCCCAGCCACCTTCAGCTATGCAGGAAAATTACCATTACGATTTGGCAGAAGGCTACATGTCATGCATCCCAGCTCCTGTCAGACAACACCAGCCAACCTGGCAACAACCTGTCAGAAACACATGGCGAGGAAATGAGCTGGGGAAAATTGGAAATGAAGCCAACAATCCTGGCGATACCGGTGACGTCATGGCAACTGCTCTGGATCAGGACTCCAGTCAAGCTTCACAAAAAGAGGCTGGTAGGGAAAGAAGTCGGAGCCCAGTTCGCTCCAAGCAGCGGCAGGCTGTTGCAGATGACCCAGATTTGATCCCAACAGACATCGCGGAATGTTTCAAAAATGGCTGGGAAAGTCAAGATGTTGGTGGCAATGGAGATTGTTTTTATCGAAGTATTGCTGCTTGTCAACACTGGCAAAAGCATCATAAGTTGATCACTGCTGAAACTGCTGCCCTCTGCAGGGCAGAGCTTCGTGCGTCAGCTGTTTTGCACGCCCAGAAGCATAGTAGCAGGCTCTCTAGCTGGTTTGCGCCAGATTCCAAAGAAACCCCCGCTGAAAGGGGGTGCAATCCGCAGGCAACGAACATCAGTGAATGGTGTGAACTGCAGATGAAACAGGAAGTCTGGGCAGATGGCCTTAGCATCCAGTGCCTGGCTGAGACCTTGGGACTTGTCATTGTGATTTTCAAACAATCGGAGGATAGATGGGACAGATTCACATTCGCACCTGGCTTTAAGCAGGATGTTGCAATGAGCAGACGCAATGCGCCTCCGGTTGTTTTGACCTTAAACAAAAAGCATTTCGAAGCAGTGCATGCCCCACAAAAAACAAAGTTCCCTCGCCCGTGGTTGCTCAAAACTTCCAAACCTCTCATGATTGATCTGACGGGGGCTGGCCGTGGTCTTCCAAGCCTTAGTGCCACTCCTTCCATCCACACCTGGCGAACTCCTGTTAGTTCCATTTCGCGCCGATCTAGCAGACCCCACCCAGTGCAGAAAAGCATTCGAAAGGTCAAAGTCGGTAGCAGTGTTGATCAGCCGATGGCAGGGACTCATGATGTCCATTCGCAGTCTTGCATGTCGCATGCTCCTGACCGGAGACACAACGCTTCGAAGAGGCGCAGCAGTGTGGCCAGAAGTTCATCCGCTAGAGTTTCTCTTACCGTGGCGCGGACCGATGCCGCTCCCAGCAGCTGTGCTCACCAACAGACTCATTGTGATGCCGTTTTTTCTGTTGAGGTTCCCCTTGCCCATGATGCCATCCAACATGCAGGACGACATTCTGAGCCACTTGTGCAAGCTAGGGATACTGCTCGTGCCAAACGAAACACCAGAGATCGCCTAGGGCCCAAGTTCAAAGCCATCGCCAGCATCCAAGCAAAACAGGCTGGCACTGGATTACATGTGCACCCTGGGAGCCTGGGTTCCGCCGGAGGGTTTCCTTTTGTTTGCGTCAAATGCAACAAGAAAGTTTCGTATCCCACAGATTCGTGCTGCCCAAACAACATGCCTAGTAAGAGTCGCGATGTCTCTAAGCAGGGTCGCAGAGCTGTTTGGAAGGCCATTTTGGCCAAAGCCAACAAGCAAGCCGCAGCGGCAAAGCTGTGCACGGTCAAAGAGCAGAGAGCACAAAGGGCGGAAGCAAACAGATTGCAGAGACAAGATAGAGAGCGAGAAGCTATCGCTGTCCAAGCTTCAAAACCTGATCCGTTAGGGAGCCTGCCTGTCTTTCCCAAATCGCAGGGAGGTGTCTGGTGGAAATGTCCTTGGTGTGATTTTGCTATCCAGAGCACGGCACAGCGTGTTTCCAAATCGCGCTTAAAAAAACGGCACCTTGAAAGGGTTCATGCCACTCAAAATACCAAAATGTCGTCAGGCAACTTGCTTGAACACCCGACCAGATTTTTGAATGCCAGGAGCACCTTCCAGTCGAGGTGGAAGACATTCCATGGTTTTTTCCAACAGCTCAAATGGAAAGGGGCGCACGACGTCCCATGTCAACATGAGTTTTCTAGGATATACATCAATACCAGAGGCATGTCGGTGCAAGTCCCAGTTTATAAATGCAAAGCCTGCTCTAGGCACGTGTCTAGGCCATCCCTGTCCATCAGCGTTTGTCCTCGTTTTGTCGGTAAGTCTCCTTCCCTTGAAAAAAGGAAGAAAATTTGGCAGAATTGTCGTAAAAGAACTGTCAAAGCTGAAGGAAGCGGAGATGCCAGTGCCACCAAGAGAAAACGTTTACAAGGCCTCCGTGGCGTGCGCCTTGGTGAGGCATCACACCCAGGACCATCTGATTTGCACGCGTGGTCACAAAATATTCGCTCTTGGCAAGCTCATGGCACAGACATGCTCACACATGCCAGAGATGCTAAGGTCCAGCTTGTTTACATGCAGGAGCATAACATTTCACACATCAGCATTCCCTCTGTTTCGCAAATTTGTAGGCGTCAGCAGTGGCAAGCTTTGATTGTTCCAAAGCCAGTTAAATCCAATGGCGGAGTCGCTGTCTTCTGCCACGAATCATGTGCGCTCACTGAGGTCAGCCGCATCAGCTCCGAGTCAGGGCAGCTGATCCACGCTGTGCTGCACGGGGGGCAACGGGACATCAACGTCCTCTGTATTTACCGGCACCACAGTGATGCCGATTTTGCCATTTTGCATGAAGCTGCGCTGATTGTTAGCCGCCTAGGTTCGCAAGATTGGATCCTTGCCTTAGATGCCAATGCTAACATGTCACAGGGAATTGCTCATGATATCCTTGAAAATATGGGTGGCACCAGGTGTTCTGTTGCTCGACATGACCGGAGTGTTCACCCAATTGATGCAATTTGGTCTTCGGGAGGGCTTCAAGCCTCCAGTGCCTCCGAAATTCCAGGTGATGGAGACCACACCATCGCACAGAGCTCCTTCCCTCTCGCATTTCAAAAATGTAAGGCGCCACAGTGGCGTTTTTCGCACACCCGAAAAAAAGTGGTTCCCAGCAAGATGTTTTACATCCTAGTAGTTTGTGGTCATCGGTGGCGGCCGCTGAAAGTGATTGGTCGCAAGCGCTGCTCAACATCGACCATGCTTGGGCCATGTGGTGTTTTGACATTGAAAATTATTTGGTTCAGGCCGGCCTTCTCGATAGCCACCAGCCTGAGAGAAAGGTGGGTGACGTCCCCACGGTCCGCACAGGGTCTCATCGCGTGGGTGCTACTCAGTCAATCACGGAAAGACATTTGCGTAGATTCATTCGCAGGCTTCATGAAGCGCGTACTCTTGCTTGGAGAGGCATGCGTATTCCACACACGCTGTATAATAAATTACTTGGCACAAATTGTCCAGCATCTGAACAGGAGGCTGTGAGAGCACATGCTTGGGGGTTGGCCCACCAAATGGCCACCGTGAGACTCAGGCAACTCCAAGATGCGCACCGCAACGATGCACTTCAGAAATGGCGCGCCCGAATGCGCGATCTCCCACAAGCTTGTCAGTGGCTCAGGAAGGAAGAAGCTGCTCCACTGGCTTTCAAAGATGTTGATCATAGTATTTTGACCTCCCCCCCTAAAATTGTCGAAAAACTTAAAGCTTTTTGGACAAACGTTTTTGGTTTTCAGGAATTCGCTGCAGATGTTGACGCTCTCCTTTCGGCTTATCAGGATGACTTCCCTGATCCATTACCCACACCTAATCTTCCGCCCATCACAGGAGAGGACACGCTCAGGGCAGCTCGCCAAATGCACAGAAAAGCAGCTGGCTTGGATGGAATTTGCCCTTCCTGGTTAGCATTGCTGCCGTGCGAGGCACATAGGCGGCTTGCAGAGATGATGGATGCCTTTGAGCAACAGGGGGCATGGCCGGAAGCCACTTGTTACTGGAAGATCGCAGCCCTGCCAAGAAAAGGCATGGCACTTTGCCTTCATTGGGTGAAGTCAGACCAATCGCAATCGGCTCAGCCATCTATCGTATTTGGGGCAGAATCAGATTGGGCCATCTGGCTCCCATTCTAGCTCAATATCTGGATCGGAACCAGTCGGGGGGCATCGGCGGAGAGGACGTCTCCTCCCTTCTATTGACTTTGGACATCGATCTTGATCCCACAAAATTTCCGTGCCTCATGGCACTAGATTTTACCAAGGCATTTGACTCTTGCGATTACACTTTGGCTCTGGCCGTCATGTCCCGGCTTGGCCTTCCTGCCCGTGTGGTCAATCTTTTGGGAGCACAATGGCGGCGACAGTAACGTTGGATGTCTTTTGCAGGGGTGTGTGCGCGGCTCCCTATCCAAAATTGTTTGGCATTACCCCAAGGAGATCCCTGGTCTCCCATAGCAATGTCACTGGTTCTCATGCTTGCGAAGCGGCACCAAGAGAGGTTGGTTCCAGAGTCCAGATGCTTGCTGTACCTCGATGATCGCACGCTTGTTGCTCCCACTCCCGGCATCCTGGCCGCAGCTCTTAATGCTTGGAATGTGCTCCATGCCCACACTCGACTCCGCACTAATTCCAGCAAAACCCAAGTGCTGGGGCGAAATTGGAAGGGGTATCTGGCGTTGCAGGCGGCTAATCTGTCGCCGACTGCCACGGCTGAAGTGCTGGGTGTCACCATTGGCATCGCGCCCAGAGCTCAATCCAATGCTGAACTGTCCCGTGCCAAAAAATGCACAACGATTGCACAGCGTATTAGTGTTTTGCCGGTATCCCAAAACTTCCGGGCCGGCCTCGCGGCCCTTACTCTTGCTTCCAAGAGGGTCTGGGGGCTTTTACTTAATGGAAGAACTCCTACCAAGGGGGAATGCAAGGCGCACACTGAGGATTATCGTCTTGCAGTTAAAGGAAAATTTTTGGATGGCATTGCTTCCAGGCATTTGGAAAAAGTCTTGTTGCTTGGGCACTCATCTGACCTCCTTTACCTTTCTTGCCAGCGTCTTTTGAACGCCCTCACTAAGTGGCGTCACCACCATCCGGGGAATTGGTCCCACAAGCCTAGTAATGTGATTTCGGCTTTGAACGGTGCTCTCTCCAAGCTGGACCTTCAGTGCGACAGCTGGGGCCGCTGGTCCTGGAGTGGGGGGTGGTGGGACTCCGCATCCCCACCTGATTTCGCACCTCGCATGGCACATTGTTTTCGGCAGTTTTGGCGTGCACGTGAGGTCAAAGGGTGGCTGGCATCTGACCGCAATGATGCCAAGCTGGCCCGGGCAAACAATTTGGCTATTTCTGATAACCTAATCACTAAGCTTCACCGGGCGGCCACACATCTGTCCGCGCATGAGATTGGAATCATGTCTGGTGCTTTGAAAACTGACGCGAAAGCGTCGTCACCACCTATGTTTTGCCATGAATGTAAGAAACATCAGTGTCCTGACACTTTCCATGTGCTTTGGCAGTGTAGCCACTGGGACCACCTGAGACGTGTCCCTCCCAGCAGATGTCCTTTGGTTAACAGATTAGGCTGGGGTCCTGAAGGGGTCGACCTTGTTCGTGTGAAACAATGCGCGCATATCCGGGAGCAATTGTGCAAAGTCCAAGCCGGACGCAACTACTCCCGTCCCGAGCCTTTTGACATGGGCCAGAACAATTTGGATCCTCACATTGCTCGTGGGGAGGGCGTGACTGCTCTTCCTGTGGTGTAGAGGGTCCGGGTGTGGGCGGCTTAACCCCGGGCCAATTTGGCCGTGCCAGGTTGTCGCCAGAAACCACAAACCACCATGCAGAGCATGTTCTCCTACGCCACGGCCTTCAACCAGCCACTTGATTCCTGGAACACGTCTGCAGTGACCACCATGGAGAGCATGTTCTACTTCGCCGGGGCCTTCAACCAACAAATCGATTCCTGGGACACTTCTGCAGTGACCAACATGGAAAGTATGTTCGCAGGAGCCAAGGCCTTCAACCAGCCAATCAATTCCTGGAACACGTCTGCAGTGACCACCATGAAGGGCATGTTCGAATCGGCGGAAGACTTCAACCACCCAGTCGGTTCCTGGGACACCTCTGCAGTGACCACCATGGACAGCATGTTTGCTTTCGCCCTGGCCTTCAACCAGCCAATCGGTTCCTGGAACACGTCTGCAGTGACCACCATGGACAGCACCCTCGGGGGGGGGGCGCGGGTGACCGCGCGGGAATTGACCTGGTTACAAATTCCCCCCCACAACAGGCCACTTACCCCGCTCCACTGCCTAACACGCAGTGGTGAGCGTCAGAGATGACCGGGGCAGCGCCGGTAAAACGGAAGGTGGCTACGTTAATGCACCGCCCAGTGTCACGCTAACACCGTGGCCACCATTCTGTGGTGCCGGGACCCTGGACTGGGCACAGCCAGCCACCAGACTGGCAAACCGCCGGCTACCACACCGGAACACTGGCACAGACCAGCTCCAATTGGCGCAAGCCATACATCACTTTGCAAAATACAACGTACCGATGTGGGCTCTGCCCCATCACACCCAGTTCACTGGGACCAGCACTCTCGTAGCAGCAGCAGCTGCTAAACACAGCATTGACACTGCGGCTGCAGCCGCAACACACGACGGGCACCCGCCCGTGACCTTACCGGTCTTCATCACAAGAAACACAGCCAGCCGGCTTTTTCCACGCTTTGCGTGGGGTGCCCCTTAATCCAATGCCTTCTTGGCTCGCCAGGTTGGGTGCACTTTCAAAACTACAACCACCATGGACAGCATGTTTGCTTTCGCCCTGGCCTTCAACCAGCCCCTCAGTTCCTGGAACACGTCTGCAGTGACCACCATGAAGGGCATGTTCGAATCGGCGGAAGACTTCAACCACCCAGTCGGTTCCTGGGACACCTCTGCAGTGACCAGCATGCAATTTACCCTCGGGGGGGGGGCGCGGGTGACCGCGCGGGAATTGACCTGGTTACAAATTCCCCCCCACAACAGGCCACTTACCCCGCTCCACTGCCTAACACGCAGTGGTGAGCGTCAGAGATGACCGGGGCAGCGCCGGTAAAACGGAAGGTGGCTACGTTAATGCACCGCCCAGTGTCACGCTAACACCGTGGCCACCATTCTGTGGTGCCGGGACCCTGGACTGGGCACAGCCAGCCACCAGACTGGCAAACCGCCGGCTACCACACCGGAACACTGGCACAGACCAGCTCCAATTGGCGCAAGCCATACATCACTTTGCAAAATACAACGTACCGATGTGGGCTCTGCCCCATCACACCCAGTTCACTGGGACCAGCACTCTCGTAGCAGCAGCAGCTGCTAAACACAGCATTGACACTGCGGCTGCAGCCGCAACACACGACGGGCACCCGCCCGTGACCTTACCGGTCTTCATCACAAGAAACACAGCCAGCCGGCTTTTTCCACGCTTTGCGTGGGGTGCCCCTTAATCCAATGCCTTCTTGGCTCGCCAGGTTGGGTGCACTTTCAAAACTACAACCAGCATGCAATTTATGTTCTATGATGCAAAGGCCTTCAACCAGCCCCTCAGTTCCTGGAACACCTCTGCAGTGACCACCATGGAGAGCATGTTCTGGGGTGCCAAGGCTTTTGCCCAGCCGATTGGTTCATGGAAAACATCCTCCCTGAAACGCTGCCTGACTAGCTTAATGCTGCAAGCTTTTTGACGCTAGTGAGTGAGGAAGTTGCCAAGCTAGTTGGATATGTTGCTACCAGTACTGCGGTTTGGAGGGTCACGGCTCAGAACTGTTGAAACTTAACACCGCATCCGCTTTGCAGCCGAGGTCACGATCTGATGCACCACGCGCTCCTCCCACCCTGCCAGCCGGGCAGAGCTCCCGGCCAAAACGCCCTCATGTGCGAGCGGTGTGGAGTGGGGCAATACTCCACCGGCGATTCCTGTCAAGGATGCCCGCCAGGTGGAAAGCTGAGCTTTTGGGTCAACGTGGGACTTTACCATTGTTTGTGCAATTTTAATAAGCCAAATGAGGGTAGATCATTGGATGCAGGGAACCTCCTTTTTGGCGAAATCCATGCCCTTGTCATACCAATGTTCTGTTTTTTGCCATGAGACATGATGTCCAAGGAAGGGAAATTTACCAGCCACGTCACATGGTCTTCACGTGCCTGCAGGTTCGGTACCGTCGGAACACCGGGACACGTGTGAAGACTGCCCGGTGCTCCAGTACTCTGTCAGTGGAGCGGACAGCTGTTTGGCATGCGACTTGCCATTAGCCTTGGTGGACAACAAATGTGCTTCTGGGCAACAACACCAAGCGGGCTTGCCCTACAAACGATTTGCTCTATGCAGCGAGTGAAGTCGGTACTAAGTATGTATATATGTTTGGCTTCAACTTGTTGTGGCCTTTGCTTGTTGGGAGTAGTGAGCTTGCGAACGTACCGCCTGTAACAAAAAAAGAAAAAACTGATGAACTGAAAACCAACTGACGGTGTTGGTGAGCCTGGCGGTGTTTTCAGCTCAGCTTTCAGAGTCAAGCAAATATAGCTGATCCTCCTGTGAAGAGTTGAAGATGTTAAACATGTTCAAATTGTTCAAGCTATTTTAAGATGTGTGGAAGTGCGGTGAAATCTGCTGAAACTTCCGTAGTTGGACGCCTTTTCCATTCCGCACTTGTGCGGCGGCAGATGCTCCTGGCTGAATGCTGGAAACCAACTGAAGTTTCCAAACAACTTCTGTTTATTATCATGTTGTGACATTTACATCTGTCACTGTTGTTTGAAGGATGATCTTTACTTCTCACTTTTTATTTAGATCAGATTGATGTCAGTCTTCTCACCTTTTGCTCTGTTGCGAACATTTTGATTTTATGTTCCGCGCAATTTTGGCTAGGGTGTGGAGGGTGGGTTGCACTTGACCCGTTCGATTTTTCTATCCGATTTTTCCATATCGCCATGGATGCCTGACAGAATTTTGGAAGATCTTGATTTTACGGGACGTGCATTCTCTGACAGAACTTTCAGTTTTCATTTGAACACTGCCTGGATTTGCAAGTGTTTTGTTTTCATGGTACTTGTGCGTGATTCACACAGTTTGGGCGATTTACCAGATGCAGCTGGTGCTGCGCAGTGGCCTGTTTCGCAAGGGGACAATGGAGGCCAGAGCGACATGGACTGGGAACACGTACAACTTCCAGATGCTTTGAATGATCATGATTTTGGACAAGATTCACATTTCAGTCCTTTGTTTGGATACGAGGAAAAGGAATTTGCAGAGCAGCAAATTGAGGAAGAATATTCACTCGCTGCAAGTTTGGTCAGACCAGATGACGTTGAAAACCAGACTGGACGCTTCATGGTGCCCACAGCCAAGGCACGGGCTGATAGGAACTTGGCTGAAACAGTTGACATGGATGTCAGTCGAACCATTGACAACCTTGTGATTCAACATGTGGCTGGGTCTTCTTCACTGCCAAGTTCTTTTTTGAATAGAATGGATTTTGACAATGTATTTTCACTGGACAGCATTTGGAGGCAACCACAGCTGCCTATGTATGGGCGGTTTGAATCTGTTCAGGGCGTTGTGCATAGTGCAGTGAGCTCGCATGAGGAACCGGTGCAAGGAGTCTCAGATTTCAAACGCAAAAGACTGTTGGCAACGGCATTTGCCAAAACAGATGATCAGCTGGTTGATTGTGCAATGCGGCAACTCAAAGAGATAGTTCTTTTTCAACCTTTGGATTCAAGACTGGGCAGAGCACTTCTGGATTTTTCAGGAAAGCTGGTACCAGAGTCGAAAATTTCAACTTCCTTTATTGATGCTGTTGCTGGCAAGGCGCCTGGCACAGTATCTAAAAGGGTTGCAGACTATCACCGTTTTGCACGATGGGCAGTTGATGGGGGACGTTGCTATCCCATGAACATTTCAGAGACTGTGGTGTACGACTATGCCAAGCACTTGCAACTGTCCGGAGCCTCTGCAACATCTCTGCAGTCATTTATCAAAGCAATTGGATTTTTCGAACATCACATTGGCTTTGCGAGGGTGGATGTTGCTCAATTTTTTCTGGCAGAGTGAACGGAGTTAGCAGGACTATGCTTTCAGGCAAAAGGGAGTTGAAGCAAGCTCCACCACTTACTGCTGATGCGTTGTACGCTTTGGAGAAACATGTCTGTGAGTGCAACGATGTGGAGGCATGCATTGGAGGATTCATGATTTTTTGTTTGCTGGCATCTGCAAGATTTGCTGACGCAGCTCGTGCGGAGACCGTGCATTTGGACATGAGTGGTCACATATCACTGCTGGAGACGTCAAGCATGAAATTCAAGACAGCGCATACGGCTGGCAAGGAAGCTAGGAATGTTGCCCTTCCTATGCTGGCCCTGGGCAATGGGCTTTACGAAAAGGACTCTTGGGCATGGACATGGATTCGTGCCCGGAAGCGACAAAAGATGGATCATTTCAAATTTTTGATGCCGGCCTGGAATGAAGAAACATCACAATGGTTGAATCGTCCAATGACATCTGGTGAAGGTGTATACTTTCTACGTGAGCTGCTGTGCAACTCTGGTATGAGTGAGGCTCAGGCGGCTTCATACAGCACACACACCTTGAAGGCTACTGCACTGTCTTGGGCGGCAACATCTGGAGCCATGTCAATTGATGAGAGGCGTATCATGGGGCACCATTTTGACTCCAGGTTAGCAATGCCATTGATATACTCGAGAGATGCGCTTGCCGAGATTCAAACCAAGTTGTGGCGCATTCTGGACTCCATTCGAAAGGGTTACTTTGACCCTGATGCAACTCGGGCTGCTCGGATTGCTGCACAGACTTTGCAAGATGCAGAACATGTCGATATTGAGAACTATTCTGACGAGTCAGTTGACCCCATTGAGCTGGGTGCAAGCGAAACTCTGCCAGTGCCTCAAGCAAAGAAACCTGTGCACAATGGACCGTTGACTGAAGAAATTTTCAAGTCATGTTTGCAGCATGTTTTGTCAGGAGTTTTGCATGTAGCAGTGGACTGTGAAAATTTGGCATGTTCACGAAAAGTTTCTGCGAACTACAAGAAGCCTTCTTTTGATTTTGAAATGGCATGTGAATTTCCATTTTGTGCTCAGTGTGCACAGCATTCTTGATAGTGAGTGCTTAGTGCAACAGAAGCGTGAGTTGGGGCGGGCGAGAGACAAACAAGGCGGGAATCTGTTCAGCAAACATGTCGAATCTTGCTTACTGGCAATGCATTGGCTGGTATGATTTTTGAATCTCGCTGTTGCATTACCCAGCTTGACTTGACTTCAATTTGTTGCAGCATGAATTTAGCTGACAACACAGGGAATGAGTGAATTGAATTCCTTTGTGGTGACTTGCACAACATGAAATTGAATTTCATCGACCTGATGCGTGAATTGCTCAGAGTCAGCGCATGACTTGCGCACCAATGATCCGATGCACAACTGTCGGAGCCTTTGAAAAACAGTGAACAGCTTCATGAATGTATGTTTTCTTGCAGTGTGAATTTCATTGCATCAATGACACATGTTTGAAGGTTCACGACTGTGGTTCAACTTATGAAGAAACATTGCGTTTCAATTTCGATCTTGTTGAACACTGTTTTTCATGCGTTGATTTTCAAATCAATAACTCACTTTAGTGGACGTTTCGCTCTTGACTTGACAATCTTTTGCAAGATAACAATAAAACTGTATCACTCAGCGACGGCTGGTCGAAAGTGCAGCCATGTCCGGACTTGATTCGAAACATGCTTTCAGCTCACGTGCGCTGGAAGTAGGGATGCAAGAGGACCTGCTAGAGAAGCTCAAGGGAGCTGGGTTGGACACGTTTGGGAGCCTTGCTTTTTCAAGTGATGCAACGCCAACTTCAAACACTGAAGAGAAGTTCAAGAAAGCAGTCCAAGATTTGATTTTGGTCGAGGTTGCCCCAGCTGAAATGATTCCACTTCGTAGGCTGTGGTTTGAAGCGCATGCCATGGTGCTCTCTGACATACGTAGCAGAACAGAAAGAACTGAGGCTGACCAGCCTAGGAAAATGCCACTTGCAGAGAGACTTGCTAGGATTGACAAACAGAAAAAGGAATTGAAAGGCCTGATCATCGACGCGTCAGTCGAACCAAGTCATGGATTGGTTGACAAGTTTCAAAACATGATCGAGGATGGTTGCTTGCTTTATGTAGGACCTGAGAAGTGCATGTCACGAGAAGAAGAAATTACCAAGGAAAAGAAAGAGTCAGCGCTGAGCATTGACCATGCTGGAGGTCTCAAAGTCACCAAGAAGGCTCAGGACTTGCAATGTGATGTTTCGGGCGAGCTTAGACTACGTGCGGCATTTACACGCCGATCTTTGGCCATGCATCAGACCAATTTGGTGACCTTTGATTTGATTGAAGAGTGGAATCAACAGATGTTTGCTGCGTTGTTGCGGCCGCCTCCAGCTGGACACAAGTATGTCACGACACAGCAGATCTTGAGTGCTGACAAGCAACTGTGGATGCACATCTCACAGCAAACCCGTGGCAAGTTGATTTCTGGCATAGGTGAGAAACCACCTTTGGATGAGCAATTGAAAAATTACATGAGGTCTCCTGAAGTTCTTTGCTTCATGACTCCATTGCCATCAGTGCGCGCTGAAGCGCCTTCAGGACATCGTTCCGAGCCATACAGTCGAGCGGAACAGAGCAGTGGATCCGGCAAAGGCAAAGGGAAGAACAAATTTCAGTCGAAAGGTGCTGCGTCAGGTCCCAGCTCTGGGCCCACTATCAAAGAGATGCTCACCAACATGCCAGACGGCTGCGCCAGCAAGCTGCCGAACGGTCAATGGCTGTGTGTTTTCTACAACAGAGGGATTTGCAAACATCAGAAGAAAGCACGTTGTCATTTGGGGCTTCACCAATGTTACTACAAGGGTTGCACAGAGAAGCGACCTTACATTGAGTGTAAGCACTGACTTGGTGAGCCGAAACAAGACAATACAATTTCTCACCCTCATGCAGACAAACCAATAGTCTTTTTGGAAATCTGTGCGGGCTCAGCTGCGCTCTCTGCATCAATGCAACGCATGGGCTGGCAAGTTTTTCCGATTGACTATCATGCAAATCGTTTCAAAAACAAGATGCACATTTTTGAGTTGGATTTGTCATTGCATGAGAATATTTCACTCCTTGAAGGCATGATCGAACAGATGAAGCCGGTAGGAGCCCATTTTGGGCTTATGTGTGGAACTTGCAGCCGAGCACGAGAAGTGCCGGTTGCACATGCATTACGCTCTCAAGGAGCACCTCAACCTGCGCCACTCCGTGACGCGTTGCATCCACTTGGCCTGCCAAATTTGAGCACTCTGAACCAGCAGAGAGTTGACGCTGCAAATACTGTTTATAGACATGCTGTGCGCTTGTTGCATGCACTTTTTCGTGTTGGAGCATTCATTACACTGGAAAATCCTTTACGATCGTGGTTATGGACAGTACTTGCAACACTGGTCAAGCAATATGCACGCGAACACAAGTGCCCTGAATTTGCTGAGTGGTATTTTTGTTTTCACCCCGTGGAATTTGATTTTTGCATGCACGGAGGAAACCGTGCCAAGTCAACCAAGTTGCTGGTGTCGACCCGACAGTTTGAGCCACTGGGGATTATGTGCGACAAGTCCCACAACCATGAGCCATGGACAATTGTCAGTGGATTTGATAAGTGGATTTTTTCTACTGCAGCGGAAGCTCAATATCCTTCAATGTTCTGTGATCGATATGCTGAATGTGCAAGTACAATGGTCGCTGCTAATGCACTGGAGTATAACTCAAAATTTTTTCGACTGCAATCTTTAATGGCCCAATCCATTCAAGCCAAAGGTCATGACCAATTGATCCCTGAATTTTCCCAAATTATTGTCACTACGGTACTCCCTCAACTGCCACACAAAATTTTGGCTCGCTTGGGACACGGGGGAGACGACAGCGAGAGGTCAGCTGAAAGCTACAAGGTTGGCATTTATTTCAACCATCATGATCACCTCAAGCGTTCTTTAGAATTGCAGCACCCTGCATTTACGCACAAGGGTGTACCAGATGATTTGAAGAAAGCTATTTTCTTTGTGGCAACACACTCGATGGCAGATGTTGCCCTGTTCCGCATCAGCAAGCTGGGAGAATGTGTTGAAATTGCAAAGCGACTGGCTCTTGCGGAGAAACTGGCGAAAGTCAAAATGGACAAGAACGTGGCGGAGGTGACCAAGGCAAAACGCATTGAACTTTGGGAAAAACTGCTGACCCAGGTTGGGTTCGAAGACATGGAGGTTGTGCGCTATATGCGCGAAGGAGTTCCCCTGACTGGCTGGGAAGACGAAAGCGCTTTGTACAAACAACGATGGGCTCCACCTACAATGACAAGCGAACAGTTGGACCACAGTGCTTTGTGGCGACGAAAAGCCCTTATGGGCAAAGCCTTTACTGACGAAGAACGTGGGCTTGCAAAACTGCTTATGGAAGAAACTATGAAAGAGGTATCTGCTGGTTTTCTGGATGGTCCCTTTTTGGAGTCTGATATAACAGAAAGGCTTGGGCGTGCGGACTGGTCAATGTCCCAACGGTTCCTTCTTTTGCAAGGTGAAGACCTTAAACCTAGAGTGATTGACAACTACAAAACGTCGGGAGTGAATGCGGCCTTTGGAACATCGTCGCACCTTGACCTGCACGACACCGACGTAATCAGTTGCTTTCTTGCGTTTGCTTTGGGTGTTTTCTGCGGAGATCCACATATCGACATCGAACTTTCTTCAGGTGACCACCTCACTGGTCGAAGGCACCCTGACTACGACCGAAAGCCTTTGCTGCTGGGCAGGGGCATCGACTTGAGCAAGGCGTACAAGCAGGTCAGTGTTGCTCCTCAGTCTGCTAGACATAGCGTTTTGGGAGTGCGAAGTGAATCTGGCGAATGGAAGTTCTTTATATCGAAGTCACTGCCTTTTGGAGCCACGTCCAGCGTTTTTGCATTCAACAAGATCACGCGCGGTATCTGGACTTTGATGGTTCGAAAATTTCACCTCCTTACCACTGTATTTTATGATGATTTTCCTGTTATTGAGTTTGAACCTTTGGCGGCAACAACTACGAACGTGGTGCAGCACCTTTTGGATTTGCTTGGGTGGAAGCATGCTACGACTGGTAAAAAGAGTGTTGATTTTTCTGACACCATGCAGGTGTTGGGAGTAGCATTCCACTTGCAGAACTTTTGGAACAAACAAGTGACAGTGGCGAACCGCCCAAGTCGGATACAGAGGATTTTGGAGATGCTTGAATCATACGCTGCCAAGGGTACTGTGTCTGCACCCGAGGCGGCGACTATGCATGGATTGCTGAATTATGCTGGTGGCTTTGTGGTTGGACGTTGTTTGAAGCCTGCCGCCAGACAGTTTGCAAGTTTGCAGTCAGGTTCATCAGATACAGAGCTCATATCGCGCTTGTGCAATGATACATGCAGGATCATTAACCGAATGCGACCACGAGAAATTCGCTTCCTGAGCAGCGATCGTCCGGCAGTGATTTACACGGACGGTGCGTACGAGAATGGGAATGGAACCTGGGGTGCAGTTGTCATAATCCCTCAACTTGGCATTAATGCAATTCACTGGGGAACCATCCCACCAGTCCTGATGGAGCACTGGACATCTATTGGACTTCAGCAGAAAATTTGTCAAATTGAGTTGGTTGCAGTTTTGCTTGTGAGGTATTTTTACCGCAATGAACTTTCCAATTCTTCAGCACTGTACTTCGTTGACAACGAGGCTGCACGTTTTTGCTTGATCAAAGGATCCAGCCCTTCACTGTCCATGTACAACATCTGTCGTGCAGTGTCCTTAGTAGAAGCAGAATTTCCTTCCGCTTCATGGTATGAAAGGGTGGCTTCGGAGTCAAACATTGCTGACCTGCCGTCACGCTCCAAACTGAAAGAATGCCAGGCAATCTCGGGAGGAAACCTTGCAGGCGATATATGCTTGCCTGAAACAATGCTCTTGGAAGTTACAAGAAAGTGAAGCTCTTTACATGTCGAAAAAAAAACGGGGGGACAGGCGACATGACTTGTTGACCTGAAACAGTTACCAGACACTTGACTTGTGTTTGTGCGGTTTCACCCCCGACTCAATTAAGATAAGCAAAGACAAAAAGAAATATTAAATACATGTCCGACCTTCGAGCGATTTGCGTGGCGTTTTGAGTTTTACGTTTGTTTGAATAAGAAATTTAATTTACAAAGGGACGAGCACAAACGTTTGGCTTCAACTTGTTGTGGCCTTTGTTTGTTGGGAGTAGCGAGCTTGCGAACGTACCGCCTGTAACAAAAAAGAAAAATCTGATGAACTGAAAACCAACTGACGGTGTTGGTGAGCCTGGCGGTGTTTTCAGCTCAGCTTTCAGAGTCAAGCAAATATAGCTGATCCTCCTGTGAAGAGTTGAAGATGTTAAACATGTTCAAATTGTTCAAGCTATTTTAAGATGTGTGGAAGTGCGGTGAAATCTGCTGAAACTTCCGTAGTTGGACGCCTTTTCCATTCCGCACTTGTGCGGCGGCAGATGCTCCTGGCTGAATGCTGGAAACCAACTGAAGTTTCCAAACAACTTCTGTTTATTATCATGTTGTGACATTTACATCTGTCACTGTTGTTTGAAGGATGATCTTTACTTCTCACTTTTTATTTAGATCAGATTGATGTCAGTCTTCTCACCTTTTGCTCTGTTGCGAACATTTTGATTTTATGTTCCGCGCAATTTTGGCTAGGGTGTGGAGGGTGGGTTGCACTTGACCCGTTCGATTTTTCTATCCCCTCCCAAACTTCGTTTTCCCTCCCTTATCTTGTGGGGGGGTGACAGGCGACATGACTTGTTGACCTGAAACAGTTACCAGACACTTGACTTGTGTTTGTGCGGTTTCACCCCCGACTCAATTAAGATAAGCAAAGACAAAAAGAAATATTAAATACATGTCCGACCTTCGAGCGATTTGCGTGGCGTTTTGAGTTTTACGTTTGTTTGAATAAGAAATTTAATTTACAAAGGGACGAGCACAAACAAAGATATATGCAGCACATTGCACAAGATTTACATATTTAGATATTGGATAGAAAACTAGTTTGATGATGTTTGCAAATGAGTTTGCCTCCCAACACGCTGCCCCCGCTGCCTGAGATTTCCCTCCTGAGGTCTGGTGGCACCTGCCCGTTGTGGCGATCACTTTGCTCCCTTTGGCAGTTGCTGTTCATCTACTGTTACGGTGTCTCCGTTCCAGACGAGAAAAGAAAATCGCCTGTGTCATGAAGGAAGTCTATGACGAGTTGTGGGATGCTTGGACTGGATACAGTTGGAGGCCACAAGTTGTCCCAGCCAAGATCTAACTTGAAGACCTCACCGGTCAAGCCTTCGAGCCTGCCTGTTTTTTTCCCCCCAAACAGTGTGTCCACCCTGAGGGGTTCTTACGGTAGGAGTGAAGGCCGGTGCTTGATCAGGGTGTTCCAGCTGTAAAATTTCCGTTTGAAATGGGTATTGTGACATGTTGACGTGCATTTCGACTGCGCAGGCTCGCACAAAGTGGGGTCCTAGGTCTTGTTGCCTGGCATTTTTCCTGTAAATTTATAAAATTTAAATAGCTCTTGTGACATGTTGAAGTGCATTTCGACTGCGCAGGCTCACACCCAGTGTGGTCCCCGGTCTTGGGATCGGACCTCCTCCTCAACATCATCGTGCCAAACATCCTCCTCCTCCTCAACATCATCATCTTCCTCCCCCTTGACCTTATCATCCTCATCTTCCGCAACATCAACATTGTCATCCTTTTCATCAGCCTCTTCAACATTATCATCATCCTCCTTCTCAACATCATGATCCTCCACCTAATCATCCTCCACTTCCTCTTCCCCATTATCATCCTCATCCTCATCCTCCTCAACAACGTCATCCTCAACATCATCATCACCTCCTGCACCTCATCATCCTCAACGTCATTCTCCTGCACATCATCCTCAACATCATTATCCTCTACATCATCGTCCGCAGCATTATCATCCTCCTCCTCCTCATCATCATCATCATCACCATCATCATCAACATTATCATACATCATCCTCCCACTCTCCCACACTGTTTGGGGTCTCTTGCCGGGACAATTCAGCTAAGATGAGGGGTGTCCATGGGTGAAATTATGAGGTTGACACAAGCAGCTTTAAGCAGTTGCGAGATGTTGACTCGCAGGTGTTTCACATGTTGAAATGTTGACACAAGGAGTTCCAAACCCCGGTAGTTGGCAACGGCTTTTATCGGATCTTTCCAAATTAGTACGGTTGAACGGGTACTCTATGGCTGCACCTGTGTCACGTTGTGGGCAGTTGCCACATCAGGATGAAGGGCCGACCACGCTGGCCACATACACCCAGAAGTTGGCAAGTCTTGGCCTGCAAAAAACTCAAATACAACAGAGATTTTGCGAGATGCGCGCTCTACAGAGCGAAAGGGCCGGCGTTCCTGGGCAGCGAGTGAGCAGTTGTTGAATCAAACGACACGTTCTCAAGTCTGAAAATGCAAAGGTGCAACCAGCACTTGATCCAAATGTATTTTTTTGTGCAATCTCAGGTGAGCATAGCATATCTCCTTTCAGGAGAGTTTACGCAGCTGGCTGCAGATCGCAGCGGCAAAGATGAACCAACATTCATGGCAACTTGACTGTTTCTCTAGCGTTTGGCCCATCTGGCTTGGTTTCAACATCATGCTAAAGCCACAAGCTTTCGGAGTGCATCACATTCTTAGGACCTCAAAACGGCATTCTGGTTGTCGGAGCAACCAATTGGCCGAGACATCATCTGCCCGCGGGATGGGGAGGCAAGGATTCCACATGTTTCCACCAATCAAGAGGAATCAAGGCCAAATAAGATGAGCTAAAACCAACTATGAACAGCAATTGGCAATTACCCAACAACTCAAGATGAACTATTTGGGTAATTGGGTTGACTAATTATTCAGTAAACGCATGGGTTGTTAGATATACCCAATAACACTTTACCGCTGAAAATTCTTGGCTTCGTTGGGAGCACAATCCGAAACCTTGGAAGGCAGGATGCGCTTTGGTGGACTGGATCCCACGGGAGCATCGCAGACAACAAACTCACTTTATGAGTTGGACATGGAAATACACCCTGCAGCAGGCGTCTTGGAATGGGCTTGAACTGTTGTAAGCAGGTTCTTACGAGCCAGTTTCCATGGCTGAGTCAGAGATGTGTCTACTGTCTGAAGAAGATATTGTTGTAGCACAAAAGTGATGAGAAAGGTCTTGTCGAGGCCCATTTTGGCGCAAGGGAGGACCATCTTCTTGATTCACCCCAGGTTGTTTCCTCGCTTTGTTGCTTTTCTGCATCTGACTGCTTCGAACTTCTATGTTTTTTGTTTCTCTTTTGGTGTTTGTCAACTTTTTGTTCCTCTACATTCTTGCTTGTAAAGTATGTATAGTCCACGACATAAATATACTAGATACATACAGAGTGGAATGTTGGATGTGGGCCGTGGGGTCTACAGACTGCACAGTCTAAAGCAAGTCAGGTATGGAGCGAACATTTGAATACTGTAAATAATTTTTTTCTTGGCATTTTCAGATCATCAACCCGGGCTTGCTGAAAGTACAATTGCACTAGAGTCGATGAGGGGAGTGCAAAAACATTGCGGGACTGCAATGCAAATACTGTATGAATACCTATTTGGGTGAAAAGACGCGTGCTAGCATGGTTCCTGCAAAGATATGTTGCAGATATGTACTGCGCCATGCAGAAAAGGAAGCGCCAAAAACTGCAATTGACGCTGTGGTTCCACACCCTTTGACCACCCATGGAATGTTTTGGACAAAAGACATGATGGTTCCAATCATGCTGCAAGTGCCATTGAAATGGATGTTTGGTCAGATGAAACGCAGTGGCCAAATGGTCACAGGCAAGTATTGCGAAACTGCGAGAAAAGATACTGTATCCAACTCATCCCAAGGGATGGTAGAGGGTGAAATATGGCTGAAAAAATGTTCAAAAAATACATAGAAAATTGGTGTGACAGAAACAATCAAAGATTGTGGATGTTGTGCAAGTAATGAAAGACAATATTGCCAAGACTTTCTCCGGGCAATTGAGAAACTTGACAAAGTGTTGGGGATGCACTGCAACAAAGGTAAGTGCATTGCTTGTCATTTCTGGTTCATGACAGCAATGATTTATCCTGACGCCAACTTGCATCCGGGTTGGTTGGTGGTTGACATTTCTTCCATTTCGCTGTTTGTTTTTTGGTCAAACCTCAGAGTTTCTAAAGCACACACATGCACATTCAAACATTCGCCCACTCAAGAAAGAGGATTGATTGCTGCAGGTGCAAAGCGCGTTGCAGATGTTTGGAGACGGTTTGGTGGGGCCTTGCTATTTCTACGTTTGCTTCTTCGTCAACAACCAATTCCGTATCCTTTTGGAGCAGACTGCCGCGGGCAGCGACAATCTCGAAGCGGTTTTCGAAGACAACTTGAAGCGAATAGGCAAAATGGTGGCCATTTTGGATACATGGGACCGACCCGTGTACCTGAGTCGCATCTGGACGGTCTTCGAACAGTTTGTGGCCTCCACAATTAAAATCGAGGCTGGGAACTCCCAAAGGCAAATTGCGACGATCTCACTCTGCTGGCCCCACCGCTTTCTCATGTTTTCAAGCCAGGCTCAAGTTTACCAACAGATTTCCGGTTGAAGCAGCAAATGGCTTTGTCTCAAAGTATTGTACCCCTAAAGTCAAATGGTTCATCATCATTCATCATCGTTTTTCTATTAACACGGCCATTTTCGGGTATCCCCCATTTTTGGACAGGTCCAAATTCCCGTGTTTCTCCCGATCGAAGGTCCAGTTCGTCATGCCGAAGGCCACAGCGAAGCAGTTGCAGGGTGAGATCGCATCGGGTTCTGAAGGCATTGACAGAGTGATCGATGCGCTGAGTGAGGTGAGGGTGCAGCAGCTAATGGATGGGACTCTGGATCTATCATGAGATAGCTACAGTTGGATGTCTTTCCAAACTAACCGTAACTAACCTACAACTAGGGGGCCACTTGTTTTCCCAGCTTTCCCAAGAGACGAGAAACAGAATCCATTTTGATGCCTTGAGCCTCAGGTGGATTCAGCAAGAGCAGAAGCATGGAAGTTGGAGGATGAGCTCAAAGTGTAACTGAGAAATGATCAGAATAACTTTTCCCTTATGATTTTGCATAGGTGGGTATACAGTCTGGTTGGCAACGTCTTTTGGGACTTGATTTGTTTGGATGCTCGTTTTTAACTCGTTTTTGCTGTTTCCAGTTCTTTTGCGGAACCATTTGGGACACGTAAGGAAATCTATGATCAAGGAGCTCAGCTTGTGCGCAAGCTAACATGAAATCTATATTCCACAGGCACTGAATGCAAGCCCCCTATATGCTATTCTATAAATTCTGAGATTTGCACCAAGTCTTCCATTCCGAAAGGTGTCACCATGTCTATCCATGTCTGAACATTGTCAAGACTCTGGCATATCTTGCGTTTTGTGATCCGAAGTAAGTAGTAACTATGGCAGTATACCCTTCAATTGAGTCGGAACTCGCTTGGGAGGACACTGTCGGTTTCCGGTATGTTGATTCTCACGTGACGAATGTCATGACCACGTGGATTGGCAAAGTTGTTGAACAGACATGCAGAGAGTTGCTGGCCTCAAATCATAATCATTGATAATCATTGACTTTGTGTGTTGGATTGGGTGGAAGTCCGCAAGTGAACTTTGGGAAGGGAGATTCCTTAAAGCATTTGTAATGAGTCAACCGGGGGGGATTGCAGTTGCTATCTCCATGAACTGCCCTACCGAGGTTGCTGGACAAAGCACTTGCGAAGAAAGCCTTGGCGAACGGAGATGGCGGCAATGGGCAGGCACGCCATAAGACCGTACAAAGAGGGCGTAAGGTCTCTAGAGTCTAGAAGGGTTTGGGGTTGGGACTGGACTGCACCAACTGTACCTGAATCAACAGGTATGCGGTGTGCAATTTTTCATACGCTTTCCGTTGCGCTTGTTTCACTTTGTCATCCAAGAAATCGACAAATGGCTTCTGTTGAGGCGGACTGCAACGACATCAACTGCGAGGGACCCCTTTTCCGCGCCACATTTTGATGTCCACGAACCACTTGCGGGCTTTGCCAGGCCCGGATTCGAGTGCCAGACACATTCGAAGAGTGCGAAGTTCAAAACTGCATCCTTGAAAGCACTACGATGCTGTGAAGTTGTGAAGCACCATTTTTCAAGAAGTACAGTAGCTGACACCAACACTCCCGCCCTCCAGCGTGTTTGCAGGTTATTTTATCGGCGTGGCACGCTGCCATGATTGAAATTCGCCAGGGCACAGGGATGCTGATCCAGGTGGATCGGTTCCGCGTGCTCGCTGTAATTCAATTTGCAATGGGCACTGATGCTGGACACTGTACAGAAACGTTGTCTGAGTTTGATTGCATGGATTTTGTGCCCTTGGGATGTGTAAAGCCCGACTTTTACAAGGGCCGAGTTGCTTACAGTGTTGCTCCAAGCGAGACCTTCTTGCACGAGGAAAGGAAAAAAAGGATCCGTGGTCCAACTTTCCACATCATTAGCACCTAGGAGAGGTGACATTGGAGCGCAACAGCTACATGTCTTTCAGGACTTCCGACGCGAGAACGTCCAGCAGATTCCGGATGCGATCAGGCGATCTGGCGCGGCTACACATTTTCGCTCACAACACATGGGTCATTTTCGGGATGAAACATATGACACCATGATATTTTTCTGTATCTTAAGCCCATGATCCGTGTGTGAATCCCCATGAATCCCATCTCTTGCAATGACCCCCTGCGAGGTGTGGCCAAGCCTTCAGGTGGCTCGTTGAAACAACCAGGTGGGGTGTGAAAGATGGCGATTTGACAGATGGGAGTACAACAAGAGTTACAATATGGCAGTGTGTCAAAACCTTGTACCCCTGTAGTTCACATCAAAATAGCTGGGATTTATGGATGTTCATCCCCCTAAAAATGGTATTAATAAGTATTGATCCATACCCATATGACGTATGATTAGTATGACATCTTTCACAATTTGATGGGCTAAAGGAATCAGACGCTCATCATGCATGGGGCATTTCTTGGCACTTGCAAGTGCCCAAGGTCCCACCCAAGGTCCCAAGGCACTGCAGCATGCTGGGATTGTCATCAAAATTGGCATGGGCATTTTGCCACAGATCAAGGTGCTTCCCACCATCCAATGTTTCTTGTTTTTTTTATGTGTGTTTGTCCTGAAATAGGGTATATCATGGTATATCGATGTTTTTATAGGGCATATCATAATATCCTCAAAATTGCCTTTTACTCGGGAAAGTGTTTTTTTGAATCACTGGATCTGGGCACGATCAGACATAGATCTTGTCCATGGACGAAGCGGCATAATATTGTAAGATTCTTCAGCACGGAACCAACAGCCAAGTGTTGGGAAAATAGAAAGACCCAGTATGCCTCATATGATTGGGATATGGGTAAGCACACTGGAAATCACAAATCCACCACTGAATTATTTTCTTGATACAGTCTTAAACATGATCTTTCTGCAAAGATCGGGGTGTCATGCTTTGGGCTTTGTTGGATGTCAGCACGTTGCAAATTGAACAACCGGCGCCGCTCACAGGCATTAGTGGCCTGTGCTGAATGGATGGTAAGCTGAAGGCTATTGAGCCTGGGTTCCCGCATCAAGTGCGGTCCCTTCCTGTGAAGTTTGTGGAGCAAAGTGCTGGATTCCTTTAGTCAACAACTCATGAAATGCTGGACACTTTAGATACACCTAAAAGAATCAAACTCATGGTGAATCTCAGTGAGCAACGTAATTGCGTTTTGATATGTTTTGTCTTCTGAAGCCTCTTTCAATCATATGCTTGTGTTCTTGTCTGCTCCGAGCGATGTACATAGACGTGTATCCCATGCTGCGAATGTCGGCATGAGGAGCCATGGCTACTGAGCCTTGAAGAAGCAAAAAACACAACTTGCATCGACATTTAGAGACAACTTGTTCGACTTGTTCGACTTGTTCCAACGTTGACGGCATAGGAACGACCTCCGCACCCGTCGTACTTTGGTCCCTGGGACCTGGTTTCCACCTATTTTTGGGGCTTGAAACTACCACGGCACTGGTTTGCTTTGCATCGCGGCATCGCCCCATTCTCAAGCAGCCATGTGTACATTGTACATGGAACCATTTTTGGCCAGAAAGAGATGATGTCCAGAAGTTCAAACATAGGAGGAGAGCTGGCTCCAATTTTCATCGAGAGTGATTGCATTTGGTACATAGCAATGAGAAGGTTATTGTCATATGAAGGTAGCCCAGCAAACATTTTCGACAGCTGCATTGAGCGGATCAGCTTGGAATTGAATGTAGCACTGGGCGTGCGACCAAGGCGTGCCAAATTCAAGATTTTGATCTGGTCTTCAGTTGGTCCGTAGAACTCGGCTCCTTTTAAGCTCAGGTTCCTTGACGGTTGCAGTATCATATTTTTTTTGATCCAGTGCTCTCTATTCCTTTACCTGCCGGTAAATTTGACATTGGAAAGTCATCATCTTGCAGGGAAAACGATCGAACTAAATGGGGAGAGGGTACCAACGATATCGCAGACTTCTCGTATGTCACTGAATTCATGGCGCGGTATACATAATAGGTGTGTTGGAGGGGGGTTGATGATAGTTTGGATAGATTGAAATACCCGTCATTGGCGGTTGATTTCTGGTTGAATGTACAACATGCATAGCTACTTTTTATACACATGGCATTGAACACCCGCTGTTGGTGAAGAGAACGACTGTTTATCATACTAGTTCTTCCTGAATTTCTGGTGCGAACACTTGGACGTCCTGATTACGTATTGATTTATGTTGTCAGCGGACCAGATCCCTAATTTGAGTCAATGATTCGGAGATGTCTAAAGATTTGGGGACGCACATAATTCCCAACAGCAGGGCCTGTTGGGTTTCAATCTCTAGGGCTGGGGCTGGCTCGCGGGGACTTGCAGCCTTCAAAATCCGGAATGGAACCCTGGAACCCTGGAACCCTGGAACCTTGGAACCCTGGAACCCTTGGAACCCTGGAACCCTGGAACCCTGGAACCCTGGAACCTTGGAATCCTGGAAAATCTGGAATCCTGGAATCCTGGAAAATCTGGAACCTTGGAACCCTGGAACCCTGGAACCCTGGAACCCTGAAACCTTGGAAGCCCGGAACCCTGGAACCCTGGAACCCTGGAACCCCGGAACCCTGCAACCTTGGAACCCTGGAACCTTGGAACCCTGCGACCGTGGAACCCTGAAACCTTGGCACCCTGGAACCCTCAAGGATTCTGGAACCCTGCAACCTTGGAACCTTGGCACCCTGGAACCCTCAAGGATTCTGGAACCCTGCAACCTTGGAACCCTGGAACCTTGGAACCCTGCAACCCTGCACACCTGGCACCCTGCTGGCACCCTGCTGGCACCCTGCTGGCACCCTGCTGGCACCCTGCTGCACCCTGGGGACCCTGGAACCCTTGGAACCCTTGGAACCCTTGAACCCTTGGAACCCTGGAAACCTTGGAACCCTGAAACCGTGGGACCCTGGTACCCTGGTACCCTGGAACCTGGAACCCTGATCCCTGGAACCCTGGAACCCTGAAACCTTGGAACCCGGAACCCTGGAACCCTGGAACCCTGGAACCCCGGAACCCTGGAACCCTGAAACCCTGGAACCTTGGAACCCTGCGACCGTGGAACCCTGAAACCTTGGAACCCTGCAACCTTGGAACCCTGGAACCTTGGAACCCTGAACCCTGCAACCCTGCACACCTGGAACCCTGCTGGGATCCTGGAACCCTGAAACCCTGGAACCCTGGACCCTGGAACCCTGGAACCCTGGAAGCCTGGAACCCTGAAACCTTGGAACCCCAGAACCCTGGAACCCCGGAACCCTGGAACCCTGAAACCCTGGAACCTTGGAACCCTGCGACCGTGGAACCCTGAAACCTTGGAACCTTGGCACCCTGGAACCCTCAAGGATTCTGGAACCCTGCAACCTCGGAACCCTGGAACCTTGGAACCCTGCAACCCTGCACACCTGTCACCCTGCTGGGACCCTGAAACCCTGGAACCATTGGAACCCTTGGAACCCTTGGAACCGTGGAAACCTTGGAACCCTGAAACCGTGGGACCCCGGAACCCTGGAACCCTGGAACCCTGGAACCCCGGAACCCTGGAACCCTGAAACCCTGGAACCGTGGAACCCTGCGACCGTGGAACCCTGAAACCTTGGAACCTTGGCACCCTGGAACCCTCAAGGATTCTGGAACCCAGCAACCTTGGAACCTTGCAACCCTGCACACCTGGCACCCTGCTGGGACCCTGAAACCTTGGAACCCTTGGAACCCTTGGAACCCTTGGAACCCTTGGAACCCTTGGAACCGTGGAAACCTTGGAACCCTGAAACTGTGGGACCCTGGTACCTTGGTACCTTGGTACCCTGGACCTTGGAACCCTGAAACCTTGGAACCCCGGAACCCTGGAACCCTGGAACCCTGGAACCCGGAACCCTGGAACCCTGAAACCCTGGAACCTTGGAACCCTGCGACCGTGGAACCCTGAAACCTTGGAACCTTGGCACCCTGGGACCCTCAAGGATTCTGGAACCCTGCAACCTTGGAACCCTGGAACCGTGCACGCTGCATGCAATAAAATAAACTATAAAACTTCCAAACCCTGAACCCTAATGCGCGCTGCGCGCACTGCGTGCCACACGCACATAAACCCTAAAACTTTCAAACTTTAAACCGTAACGCGTACTGCGCGCACAGCCTGCCATAGAGGTAAACGGTTAAACTTTCAAACGCTGCGTGCCATAGAGACAAAGCCTAAAACTTTCAAACGCTAAACCGTAAAGCAGGCTGCGCGCGCTGCGTGCCATAGAGTGCTCCTCAAAAGTGATTACATGTCATACTTTAGTGGCATCCTCCAAATTCATTAGTCAGCCTTTGTTAATCCAGGGCCCATTTTACACATGTCATCTTCTTGGTCGTGGCGCCATTTCAGGATCACACTGATGACCTAAGCTTTGGCCTTAACTATTATGCAGGCAAGCGGCATCAGCACGCTATGGTATTGGAAGACACAGGGTTTGCCCGTAGACCAGCCAAAAAAAATCGATTTTCCACACTGAACAATTTTATTTAACACATTTAGAATAGGAGCTCCGCCTGATTCAGATTTCATCACTTAAAAGGTACCCATGCCTGACTAGCCTTCATGACTTAAAGCGTAACCACACCCGACTTAAGGGAACCATGTCTGACTAGCCTTCATAATTAAGAGGTACCCACCCACGCCTGACTTAACAGAACCCATGCCTGACTAGCCTTCATAATTAAAAGGTACCCATGCCTCTGAATTAAGGGAACCATGCCTGACTAGCCTTCACAATTAAAAGGTACCCACTGGAACCATGCCTGACTAGCTTTAATGACTTAAAAGGTAACTACACCTGACTTAATACCTGATCTACTGGTTTTGCCTGATTTTGGAAAAACGCAGGGCCGGAATTTGCAGGGCGCGGGCCGGAATTTGCCGGGCCCGGGCCGGAATTTGCCGGGCTGGGATTTTGGGGTCCTGCCTAAATAGGATTTTTGCAAAAATCGTGCATGACTGAAGGGAACCATGCCTGACTAAACATCAAACCAATCATCCCAAAAGAATCCAATAATTCCGGCAAGTGATGCCTGACCAATCCCTGCGTCATAATAAACCGTCTGCCCCTCCCCACCCAATAATGAACACACGGAATAGTTTTTTGTATTTAGTGGGTATTTAGTATGAAAGTGCGAAACTTCCCCCTTGGTTAAAAAAACTAAATTGGAAAACATTTTTTAAATAAGATCTAACTAAAATATTGCCAAAATTGGATTCCGAAGCTTCCCCCTGACATTAAATTGAAAACATTTGTTTTAAAAAATGAACTTTATATTTCAAAACCGATTGAATTCCTATTCAAAATCTAACTCAAATCTTGCCAAATTGGATTTCGAAGCTTCCCCTTATATTAAATTGAAAACCTTACTAATCCCCATCTCCTTTTACTAAACGTACCCTAAATACTAAAATATTACATTGATTCCTTTTACTAGGGTCCGCGTTAAATTTTGGGAAATTTCAGGCTGGCCAGTTTGACTTTTAATTGATACCTTTTCAAAAACAAATTAAACATGAAGGTCCCATTTCAGAATTTCACCACCAAAAAATAAAAACTAGCCAGCCCCGGTGTTTTTTTAAACTAGGGTCTTTTAAGGTCGAAAAAGTAAGTATTTTATATTACAACGTTTATATAATATTGGGGGAAAACTTCGAATTCCACTTTTTGGCATTGCCTGGCAATATTTTTGCTGGATGTCAAAAGGAAATCTAATCGATTCTTGAAATCGAAAAAACATAGTTTTTTTTAAATTAGTGTTTTTAATTTAATCTTAGGGGAAAACTTCGAAATCCAATTTTTAGCAATATCTTAATTATATGTTAAACAGAAAACTAATCGATTTTGAAACAGTTTTTTTTTTAAATATATTAGGGCTGGTAATTTAATATTAGAGGAAACATTTCGAAATCCGGTTTTTGTTTTTATTTTTGTTACTACAATTTAAAAGGAAATCGAATCGATTTCAAAAAAGAAAAAATAATATTTTATATTAGGGTTTTTTAATGTAATATTAGGGGAAAACTTCAAAATCCAATTTTTGACCATATTCTAATTAGATTTCAAAAGGAAATCTAATGAATTTTGATATAGAAAAAATAGTCTTTGATATGAGGGTTTAATATTAGGGGAAAGCTTCGAAATCCAATTTCTGGCAATATCTTAATTTGAATTTACAAGGAAATCTAATCGATTCTGAAATAGAACAAATTTAGTTTTTTTATATTGGAATTTTTCATGCAAGATTAGGGGAAGCATCGAAATCCAATTTTTGAACATATTTTAATAATTGGATTTTAATTTGATATTAGGGGAAAGCTTCAAAATCATTTTTTTGTTTTTTTCATTAGATTTCAAAAGGAAATCTAATCGATTTTGAAACAGGAAAAAAACAAAATGATATTAGGGTTTAATATAAGGGAAAAACTTCGACATCCAATTTTTTGGCCATATTTTATTAAAATTTTTAAAAGGAAATCTAATCGATTTCGAAAAAGAAAAACATACATAATTTTTTATGTTGGGGGTTTTTATTTGATATTAAGCTTCGGAATCCACTTGTTTGCCATATTTTAATTGGATTTAAAAAGAAAGAAATCTGATCGATTTTTAAATAGAAATATGTGTATATATATATATATGCGCGTGTGTGTGTGTGTTTTTTTATCAGTATTAGGGGGAAGCTTCGTACCCTAATACTAAAGACCCCCCCAATACTAAAAATTCCTCCAGGTGTTTGTTATTTGGGTGGGTGGGTGAAGGGGCGACTGTTTAGCAACAGGGGGAAGGGATTAAACCGTTTTTTGTTTCTAATTTCAAAATCCATGAAAATAATCTTTAAATAGAATACTGCCAAGAATAGGATTTCGCAGCTTTCGCCTAGTATCAAATAAAACACCAACACCTGAATTAAAAAACTAAAATTGACGATTTTAAAGGACGGACCCCAATAAAAGACACCCCGGTGTTGACTAGTTTTTTATTCTTTGGGGGTGAAACCCTCACATGGTACCTTCATTTTTAAAATTGTTTCCTCAAGGGGATCAATTAAAAATCAGATTAACCAATTTGACATTTCCCAAAATTGGAAATCGCACCTAGTTTTTGTCATTTGGGGGTATTTTTCGTAATAGGGAGAAAGGATTAGCAAAAAGAATGCCTGATCAAAATGATGCTGATTCTGTGTGTTACAATCTTTTTGCCCACTACAGTGTCTACAGGGTTACAAGGGATGCCGTGCCAGCTAGAGTCCCAAGTCCATTCAACCAACACCCTAATCGATGAAGTTGGACTTGTTGAAATGGAAGTGGGACTGGACCAGTTGACATGGGGCGATGCTGACCTTCAACGGGAGCTTCGGCGCCTGAAGGACAACAGTTTGAAAATTCCGAACCTGAAATATATTTTCAAAATTGCCTTACTAAGAGTGATCCCCACCCTGACACACTATTCTGACATAGTTTCTGACATATCATCTGGACGTATATGTGGCACATATGTTCTGACATACTATCTTACATTCTTTTCTGAAATTCTATTTGACATTCTTTCTGGCATCCTATCTGGCATCTATTCTGACATACTTTCTGGAATATACTATATTCTGATCCTGCCTTGCCATGAGTTTGGGCTGGGAGTGCTTTTATTTGCGTGGATCAATGCCAATGGCTTGAATATCCCCAAATGTTGGTTTCACATGTTTGCACCCAATGATTGCCATTACCATTGATACCCCAAAATGGCCAGGTCCTGAATTTGAGAGTAGGTCCTGAAAAGTTTTCTGGGTACTGAAAAAACAGGATTTTGGCACAGGGTCTGAAAAAAGACGTAGGTGGAAGATTCAGGTATGCTGTTGGGTTGCAAAGCTGGGTTAATTTCAGATGTTTTATGATGTTTTATTTTATGTGTTTGTTTTTTTCCGTCATTTTCTGGCCCAGATGTTCTTTTTTTTGGTAAATGACTCCTCCAGCACCGTAATCTTGAAGCTTCTCAACCCTCAGCTTGGCTCGAGCCGTTTTTTTGACGAGCCCTTGGTTAATCATGGGAGCGGCCAGGTGGGTGAAGTATATTCCTGGCTTGAACATCCTCTATGACATCTTCTTCAATGGCACCCCATCCGTGGATGCCATCAAGGACTCCTTGAACGTGCAGGCTCTCTTGAGCGCGCTGCTCATTGCGATTGTGATCTCATACCCGGGGGCCTTTGACTATGACGAGTTGAAAGAAGCAATTCAACTGAGACACATCAAAAAGCCCTGTTGGTTGGTGATTTAGTGGGATGTAACTTACATGATGTAACCATTGTTTATAGGGTCTTTAAACAGCAAACATACGGGGATATCATTGATAAATGAATATAATTGAATGGCAAATGAATATAGCAAGTTAGATTGCCGGGTTTGTTGGAGATTATTGTAACTCATAATAGGAATCGGAGCAGCAAAGATGGTCACGAAAAAGGGCACATTCGTTCTGAAAATACCCTCTGGTAATTTAACATAGCTATTGAACACGGCCATTTATAGTGGATTTACCCATTGAAAATGGCCATTTTCAAGGTATCGTTTTCATATCCCAAGCTGCAAAGTAAGACTGATTGTGTTTTCCCCACCTGCCAGGTGAGGGTCTCTAGATTTTCACAAAGGTGCAACTCCTTCTTCTCCTTCTGCTCCTCCTCCGCCTCCGACCCGAACTCATGCCAGAGAGAATGCCAGAAGGAAGCACAGAGAATGCCAGACAGAAATGATAGATTGCCAGTTAGAATGTCAAAAATAGAATGCAAGAATAGATGCCAGATAGAACATCAGAATATATATATATATAATAATCTAATCTAATATAATATAATATGATATAATACAATATAGTTTAATATGATATAATATAATATGATATAATATAATATGATATAATACAATATAGTTTAATATGATATAATATAATATGATATAGTATAATATGATATAATACAATATGATAAAATAAAATATAGTATAGCACAATATGATATAGTATATATATAATATATATATATATACGTATATACATATTTCCAGATCGTGTGTCAGGGTGGGGATCACTCGAAGAAAGTTTTTTTTTTTAATCGAACATTTCTGGTTTATACCGACAACCCAACTAGCCTCGTGAAACTGAGGCAAGCCTTCGGCTTTCAAAGTGTCTTTTTGCGTCCGACCCAAACCCTCTCGCGGCCGCGGACGCTCTACGACTGGAAGTCTTCTTGTCAAGTCTCTTTCTCAGCAACAACGTCTTGATGGTGGTTATGGTATACCTGTCCTTGTCAGGATTGAACCTCGATGACGACACTGCACCTGGTCGTTTTTTTTTAAATCATTCATCAGTGGATAGATTCTATATAGTTGATAGATGTTGATAGATGTTGATAGATGTTGATAGATGTTGATAGATGTTGATAGTTCAACTTCATTTTTTTTAAAATCAATTACTGTAACTTTAGTTCATATTCCCAGAAGTGCATAACTTCATTGTCACCCAGTGAGATGATTTAAGGGACGGAAAAAATCCCCTTCCGGAAAACCGGGGAAGTCTGCAGGAAGTCTGCAGGAAAACCGTGGTTAAATTTGATTATTGGAAACTTTTTTCCTGACAATTTCCCTCCAATCCATTGATGATTCGATGATCATCAGTTGTTGGTGAAGTCCCCATTTTTGGCTGGTTTAGATCCACGTACTTTATCTATTTTATCCATTCCACCAGGCACAGGAGCGCTTCCAAAAGTGGTACTTCTATGTGCGTTTCTTGTTCTTTTTCATGACCATGTTCATGATGGCAGGCAGGGAGGGGTTCAGCCGTGGTGCAAAAATGTGCAAAAATGCCTTGTTTACAGGGGTTGAACCTCAAAAAATGGAAAACTTCATGGAGAAATCACAGAATTCCTTTGATAGTAATCTACTTTGCCATCTTTTTTGTCATCCCTGTTTTTAATTCCCTTTCCATAGGTAAAGGGTAGTTTCGATGATTGCTCTCTCTCTCTCTCTCTCGCCAAGTGGCCACTCCAACACACCATCACATGTGGAGCCTCACATTTTTTGTTCGCCACGGTCCATTGGATGATGGCACCATTGAGAGGAAACCGTGATATTTCACGGAAACAAAGGTTCCATTTGGTTCCATGGTTTCCCCAGAGATTTTTCCCATGAAAACTTCATCAGGTGTTGTGACCTTTGGCCGCTGTTCCTATTTCATGTTCATCCTCAAGTTCCCTTTGCCGGACGATTACGAGAACTGTAGCGGGGACAAAACGGTGGAGGATTCGCCCTTCATTTTGCTACGCAACGTGGGGAATTTCATCTGGCTGGGGACCATGTTCCTCGTTTTCGTGGTCCTGAGCTTCACCCATTTCTCGCAACTTCGCATGGACGAAAGGATGAAGGGAAGCTTCACCACAACGGAGTTGAAGCAGGTAGTTCCACGGGACAGCTGAGCACGGACAAAGATGAAGAACTGGGTTTGCTATCTTAAAACGGGTGATTTGGAAGAGCAAACCAGCAAACATGATCCTTTGAAAGCACGGGATTTGGATGGATTTGGCAGTAATTACGTTTTTTTTTTGTGATAGATACACATGAATACACATGATTCTGCAACGATGTTTTGTGTGTGTCCGAGACATGGTTCACCATGGGTGATGGAGATGAGGGACTGGACTGTTGACGACCAGATATTTGCATCTGTGATCAGCTGAGAGTGGCAAAGTATCGGTTTTTCAGTCTTTTTGTGGGCAGGAAAAGCCTAAGGCTTAGCCGAACCCAATCAAAGCTGATAGTCTTACGCAAGAACCTCCGATAGCACTGACATTGATTTTGTCCTTTTAAGGCTGTACTCAACAAGCTCCAGTGAATTTCCCAGACCGCTTGCATTATTTGCAATGTCTTTCTTTCTGTTTTCGTTGGACATGTTTCACCTTGTTCAGATGCGATTCCTCTTGTGAACTTCCAAGAAGCTCCTTGAGTGCCGTTACAAATCAACACTGCCTTGCTGTGAAGAAAGCTGCATCTTCAAAAATGACAACGGGTAATTTGGTTGACCTTGCAATGCAACCAACTTGATCTGTTCGAGCGGTCCGTTTTCGTTGAGCTTTTGTCTCTTGTTTCTATCTTTGTGTTAAAAAGGATGGGCTACAGTCTACAGTGCATTTGAAACTCTGATATGTCTGCCTGTGCTTGTGGAGTTTCATGACCTTTTGCTTTTGGCCTGTTCACCTTGACCGCAAGTACCATGGACACTTGGACACTAGGTCTCCTGTGCCTCCCATCCAACCAGTTTTAACAAATAACCGCTTTGTAGTGGGAAATCCCTCAATTTCTGCAGGGCAATCCTCTAAGAAGCGACGTTTCCAGCCAGGACCAACCAGGTTTTCTGCAGTGGTTCTGGGGGTGATCTGGGAGCCTTGGATCTGAGATGGTTTCAGGGTGCACAGCACATAGCTTCATGAGCTCATTGGGGTACCAAGACCCGCAAAATTTGCCTTTCTGTTTTTTCCGAATTTTTCTGGTACTAGTTATAAAACTTTCAGACCCCACTTGGTCAGCAGTTTGGATGTGTTTCTTCCGTTCGTTTGAAAAAGATCCTCAAATTTAACATAATGCCGCCTGCTTCGCAGAACCCAGGAGTGATGGAAGATGAACCGCCGAAGAGTCCGCGATCGGCGGAGTCCTGCGGTGGAAAATTCCTGCGGCCGCAATTCGTTGCAACCGAGACTGAGTCCGCAGGAGACGTCGACACGATTTCGGGAGATCCAAACCTACAGCAGGCAATTCATGGATGATACATGTCCATGCCATACCAAGCCTTCAATTCTGTCTGCACTATGGTTTTGATGACCCAACAATTCCAGCAATCCAACATAGCACCCGGAAAATTCCCATTCCTACTGGGAACATCATCTATTAAAGGGGCTTTCCAACCCGCCACGATGACGGAGAGCCAAATTGCTGTGGATCATAATTTAAACATCCAGGACCAGGAAGTGACCAAGAATTCTTGAGGTCATCTGGCTTTCTCTGAAAGTGTTGGGAAAATGCCCCGAATTTCATGGTTTTCATATTTTTCCAACATGAAAATGGCCACTTTGACGGTCTCCCACCTTTTCAGGTACACCATGACAGGACCTCACAGAGTTTGCTGAATCTGGATGATAATCCCCAATCATATTAGTTTGGGTGATAAATATCTATGAATATCTATGAAATATATTGGGGGATGAGCATCATCCTAGGAATCCAATTCTTGACCAGCCAGACCAGGTCTTGGATGGTCTTGGATGGTCTTGGTACCCCCAACTCCCATGGTAAAAATCACCAGTTAGCAGTCCTATGGCCATTTTTTTGCATTGTCTCCATTTTGAGATATTTTGAGGTATCACACCATCGAAGAGTTCGGATTGGACCATCTGACTATCGTCCAAGTGGACAATCAACCGCTGCAGTTTCAGGGTCCCAAGGCATTTTACAGCCAGATTCCGGTGTGTCTTGGGCTCCAGGGGGATCCTTTGATTCTTTCATGGCAAATATCTGTTCAATCCCTTGATTCAGCATTTTCAGGTCCAAAAATTAGCGATCTCAAAAATCCACCCACTGATAATGAGGACAAATGAGGACAAATGAGGGTTTGAGGGCGGCAACCAAGTAGATTCACCAATGACTTCTTTTTGCAAGTTTCGATGTTCGGGCTGTTTCACTGAAGTCTCACCATTTTCCGGGTCCGGCACCTCCAGTGGCTGCCCTATGGCCTCGAATGATGTCCATGTGGCCACTGCAGGGAGTCCTAGTCGAATACCTGGGTTTTGTGGTGGTTGTCTACAAATCTGCAAATTCGAGCGGGCATGTTGGGTGTAAATGCCAAAGCTTGGTTTTCACTTGTCAAGTTCTGTCTAATCTGGGTCAGTTGGGCCGTTGTTGAAACTGCAACTTGATGCGAACACGAATGAGAACCATCCAAGCCCCACTCAAACACCATCCACGTTCGGTTTTCCACTGGTTCCCATCGGGGACTCGGCTTCGATTGCTAAGGAGATGTTTCCTGACGCCTTACCTTCAGACGGTTTGAAGGCCTCTCGATGTCACATTGTCACATGGGGCACCTCTGTAGCACCAGCTGCCAAGGAGTTGCTAGGAGTTTCCCCTCGGTTTCACCTTGGACATAGAAGATCTGCGTTTTCCTGACCCACAGGTCATAGAAGATCTGCGTGGTCTGTTGCTATACTTTTGGATTTTCGGAGTGACACGTGTTTTGTGAGGGCTGCAGGTCGTTTCGTTTTTTGAACCTGATTTCCGGATCAAAGGCCGAACTGTTGGCATCTTGCCATGACCTTCGGAAGCAAAACATGGCACGGGAGAAGGTGGAGCTTCGGCTCTGCCTGGATGCTCTCAGTGACCTCGTGGGAAGCAGTGGAACATACTTTTCAATCGTCTGGCCAAATCGTGACCGATCTAAATCTTTGTCAATGAATATTAACGTATAACTCCATATAACTTTCATTAACTTTCTGGCTCTGACTTCTCAAAGTTTGAAAGATGTCCTTGTCTGCGAGTATGGGGGGATCCCAAGATTCTCAGTCTGTTCTGTTTGCGGAGTTGTGAATCTGGAAATGGTGATCGCACAGGGCACCACAATGGCCATAGGAATGCAAGAAATCCTGGGACTGGTGGGGGTAATGGGGTACTGGCGGGGTACTGGCAGTGCAGCGACCTTTGCTGGGGGTACTAACTAACTTCAGGGATACGTGGCGAAGTTGAGAGCTCGGGTGCAAGATTCCTCGCAGGAAAAGGACGGGGAGAGGGCACAGGGTTGGGGCCATTCCACCACAACGTACGATATGTGAATTGACCTCAACATCCTAGTCGTCAAAAGGACTTTTGTGCCAACAGGAACATGTTTTGTTGAGGAATTGCTTGTTGTTAAGACCACAAGTTCTCAGTTCTTCGAATCGGGGCCCGCAGGAAGTCAGAGCTTTGCTGGAAGACCTAAAAGCTCAGACATCTGCGGACGTTGCAGCTGAGGTGTGCAACATGGAAAAGGGATGAAAAGGGCAAAATCGACCAGATCAGTGAGTTTGGAATGGTTTGGAATGGTTTGGAATGGCTTCCAAGGGTTTAAGTTGAAGTCATTGGAAGAATTTTGGTCATTGGAAGATTGAGTCTTTTGGCCTCCAGAATTTTGAGTGCATCCGATTCTCTGGAGACGAACGTGTCTTGATTTGAACAAGCTTCTAGCCATGCAGCTGGATGCATCTCCGAAATGTGGGAGTTGACGTCTTGGTATTTGAATACCCAAATCATATCAGATCACGGTCAGTTTCAACACAGCTTGACAAACCATTCAAACAGGGGCCTTTGGTATCTCAGAGCTCTTTTGCATGATTTGCATGGTCTCTTGTGGGCTGTGCCAGGAACAAATTCTGAAAGCCTTGGATGACCTGCAAGAATTGCACGCTGCAAATGACCAGCTCGAGGCCAAATCCAACAGGGACTCCGGGGACCTTCCTCGGCCAATCCAAGCTATATTCCTTTGGATAATCCTGTTGCGTATCATCCATATCATCCATATCATCCCAGTTCTTGATGTTCAGAATTTGAGAGTCTACGCGTTCACCCACAAGATCTCGGCATGTTTCCACATCGAAATCTGTGTTGCGCCGGCTCATCTGTGTGCTGACATCGTGGCCGAATAGCCGGTGCCGAGCCTTGTAGGCTGCCCTGGAAAAGCTGCCAGCTGCTGAGGCTCACAGCGGGAGCATTTGGTGATGGTGTTTCATGACATGCAGCATAAAGCACAACAGGTAGTGAGAACAAAGAGCCATATCGATTGGGCGGTTCTTTAGTGCCACCATTCCTGTCTACGCTGGGGCAGCAAATGTCTTTAGAGACAAGAGAAGTTGCCAGCTTCGAGACTTCCAGACCTCCAGAGATATTAATTTGTGATGATCTTTGGAGATTTGGGGGTATAGCTGTGATCCATAGAGGAAGTCAGAGTATGACCTCGGTTTCGTTTCATGATGTCCAATTTCCTGACTGCGGGAATTAAAAACCTGCAACTGGCGAGGCAGCCAAAGATGCTGCGTCAGCAGATCCGGACGAGGTACTGGAAGGGTTGCCGCATTTCTTGGGTGATCTGGCTTGGCTTTCTGTTCAAATCTGACGCAGCTTAAGTCTGGCAGAATGGGGGTTTCCATAAATGGGGGTACCCCTAAATCATCCTTGGAAATCCTGAATACAGGTGCTTGAAGCAGCAATAATCAAACAGAGGTGATCCTGGACACGGATGGACGTGGCCCTGCGGTTCCGCGGCTCAGGGAATGCCAGGGGAAATGTGTGGCGGTTGCTGATTCTTAAAGGGAAAATCTGCAGGAACCATTGAAGATTTCATACCATGGTTTCTGGTTAGAATTTTCCCTCAATCCATTACTTGGTGGATTTTGTTGCAGGGGATCATGGTGCGATGCAAGACAATCGAAACGGATGATGAGGAATCAGGGATTCTTCTTCATGGCTTGTGATACGTTTTCCATCAACACCGGCAATTCGACTAGGCTGATCCTATCACAAAAGCACGAGTAGATTATCCTCAGAAGTCTATAAATCAGGATGCATCAGGCTTCCAAACCCAGAGATGAAACGCGAACAAAAATCCAGCGGTGCGGGACCTTGTTGGTGGGTAAGGTCGACAACATGATGTTCAACCAGATCATTGGCTCCATTGATGCTGTGTTCGCACACTTCTCTCAGACGTCTGGAGTTCCGGCCGAACGACTTGGGCATGCCATGCGTGTCCTTGGTATGAACCCTACGCAAGATGCCGATCTTTGGCAGCAATTGGTGCTAGATTCTGCGCCCGGACACCTGCGATTTCTGTTGTGGCTGTTGGTTTTTGAGTTGGTCAGCTGCGATTCGACAGCCGCGAGAATCAGGTTGAAAAGTATTTGGAAGATCTGGGTGGTCCCAAGAGCATCGATCAAGAGAGGTTTCACCATTTTATGCAGGAGTCACCTTCAAACTCAGCTCTGAATGATCTGAATGAAAGTTGCAGATTTAATTTCATCCAATTTCGCCAGCCATACAGCATTGCGCAGGAAAAGTTGGGGAAATGTTTCAGACAAGCTCAGGCGGGTCAAACATCAGATCAGGAGGGCGGTGCTGATGACTTCTGCTTGTGTGATGCACACAGGTAATGGTGGACTACTTAGACCACTTGAAGCAATATGACAAGGACGGCAAAGGCGCCTTGTCGCCGGAAGAACTTCAAGAAGCGATAGAAGGCAGAGAGAGCGGTTGGGGGGGTATGAGGCCAGGTGGGCTAGGGCCTTCATTGGGACCTTCATTGGGGCCTTGAATCGATTGATTTTTAGCCGGACACTCTTGAAAGTTTTCAGCAAGTGATACTGCAGCGTGCTGGTGGGTCTATTTTCAGAGCTGTTGATTGAATTCTGATGTTCCAGGAAGTGAACTGAGCCAAGAACTTCAGGCCAGGTGGGATGGTGTGACTTGTCGACGCAGAGTCGTTCACTTTATTCATAGAAGGAATGGAATGGATATAATCAGGCCTCTTGTACGAACCATAAGTTGAGTAAAGAGCTTCACATCCAGCCAGAATTGGAGGTAAGTCTTGGGAAGGTGCCGCGCAACAGCAACTTGGTTTCAAGTTGCAAGTTGACTGCCAGTGCATCCTTTTGTTTCAAGTTGGTCATATTATGTTTATTATTGTTTATTTGGATCAAGCCAGGCACTTTTTACCTGAATCTATTTGATTTTCTGATGATTTTTGTATATGTATGTTCTTTCAAGGGAAAATCAGCTGTGCTCATTGAGGTCAAGGTCACCTGGACATCGTTGAGCTGTCCAAGTGCTTCTTGGAGATCGGCAACCACCTTGAGGTGCGGCCCCTGACCTGGTACGAACTGACGAAGGATCCTTCGATGATATTAGTTTGGCAATGATGATTTAAGTTGGAGTGATAGTAAAGACAATCTTCCACTTATTTAGATCTTCGAAAACATGAGCTTGATTGAGACTTGAAAGTCTGCTTGCGAAGAGCTTCAGAAACATTTGCTTTTGCTTGGTATATTTATCGGCTTTCTGAGAAGATCAAATGGACCATTGATGTGAGCAGTTTTTGGGAAGATCCCTGTGGATTTCCTGTCGCAACGTCGCAATGTTGGGCCTTGGCAGTTCTCTACTGGAGCTGAAGGGACAACCAGGCGGGGAACTCAGAGCAAAGCTCTGAGAAAGAGATGGGCTTTTGCCATGTGGATGCGTCTGGAACTGGGGGAGACCATTTAGTTCATTTAATTGGGAACATGATGATACACTAATTTTAGACAAACCCACTTATGCTTCACAAGATTCATGAATCGACCTCCGGAGCACTACCCAGCATGGGTTCTACAAGCCCGAAACCTGTCGATACACACTTTCTGCGTCTTTTTCTGTTGGGGGTGTCAGCTTAAACGTTTTGCTTGAGTCAAACCAAACTAGACACGAGCTGCAAGTCCTCACATTTCCACCATTGCTTGGTGATATCACCAACAAGCCATTGAGTTGTGGAGATTGGCAGGCAAGAAGTTGCGTCCAAGGCGCGCGTAGCTGGGGAGCTCAGTGCCATGGACCGGTCATAAATCCCATACAACAACTTCAGTACGGCCCGGAAACCGGACCGACCAGCTTTGCTTTTTTTCTTGCCAACCTGCCAGATGAGGGCATCTATTATAGATTTTGTACGAATGCATCCCGTGTTTCCTCCTTCTCCTCCGCGTCCTCCTGCTCATCCTCCTGCTCATCCTCCTTGCCAAGTGGCCAAGATCATAGCCAATGTGATCGACAGCTTCCTCGCCAGCTTCGTAGCCTGCACGCCCACTCTATCGCGAGCAGGCTCTCTGGGCCCCAGACCCGAACGGAAAGGCGAGCTTCCATGCCAGCAGGCCGGATATGCCAGATGATTTTTCAGAGAGCATGCCAGATCAAACGTCACATACAATGCAAGAATACAAGCCAGATAGAACGTCAGAATGCCAGACAAAATGCCAGATAGAAGGTAGATAGATCGTCAGAATGCCAGATAAAATGCCAGATAAAATGCCAGATAGAAGGTAGATAGAACGTCAGAATGCCAGATAAAATGCCAGACAGAACGTCAGAATGCCAGATAAAATGCCAGATAGAAGGTAGATAGAACGTCAGAATGCCAGATAAAATGCCAGATAGAAGGTAGATAGAACGTCAGAATGCCAGATAAAATGCCAGACAGAACGTCAGAATGCCAGATAAAATGCCAGATAGAAGGTAGATAGATCGTCAGAATGCCAGATAAAATGCCAGATAGAAGGGAGATAGAAAGTCAGAATACCAGATAAAATGCCAGACAGAACGTCAGAATGCCAGATAAAATGCCAGATAGAACGTCAGAATGCCAGATAAAATGCCAGATATATATAGAAGGTAGATAGAACGTCAGAATGCCAGACAAAATGCCAGATAGAAGGTAGATAGAACGTCAGAATGCCAGATAAAATGCCAGACAGAACGTCAGAATGCCAGATAAAATGCCAGATAGAAGGTAGATAGAAGGTCAGAATGCCAGATAAAATGCCAGATAGAAGGTAGATAGAACGTCAGAATGCCAGATAAAATGCCAGATAGAAGGGAGATAGAAAGTCAGAATACCAGATAAAATGCCAGACAGAACGTCAGAATGCCAGATAAAATGCCAGATGACAGAAGGTAGATAGAACGTCAGAATGCCAGATAAAATGCTAGAAGGTAGATAGAACGTCAGAATGCCAGATAAAATGCCAGACAGAACGTCAGAATGACAGATAAAATGCCAGATAGAAGGTAGATAGAACGTCAGAATGCCAGATAAAATGCCAGACAGAACGTCAGAATGCCAGACAAAATGCCAGATAGAAGGTAGATAGAACGTCAGAATGCCAGATAGAATGCCAGACAGAACGTCAGAATGCCAGATAAAATGCCAGATAGAAGGTAGATAGAACGTCAGAATGCCAGATAAAATGCCAGATAGAAGGTAGATAGAACGTCAGAATGCAAGATAAAATGCCAGACAGAACGTCAGAATGCCAGATAAAGTGCCAGATAGAAGGTAGATAGAAGGTCAGAATGCCAGATAAAATGCCAGACAGAACGTCAGAATGCCAGAAAAAATGCCAGATAGAAGGTAGATAGAACGTCAGAATGCCAGATAAAATGCCAGACAGAACGTCAGAATGCCAGATAAAATGCCAGATAAAATGCCAGATAGAACGTCAGAATGCCAGATAAAATGCCAGATAGAAGGTAGATAGAAGGTCAGAATGCCAGATAAAATGCCAGACAGAACGTCAGAATGCCAGATAAAATGCCAGATAGAAGGTAGATAGAACGTCAGAATGCCAGATAAAATGCCAGATAGAAGGTAGATAGAACGTCAGAATGCCAGATAAAATGCCAGACAGAACGTCAGAATGCCAGATAAAATGCCAGATAGAAGGTAGACAGAACGTCAGAATGCCAGATAAAATGCCAGATAGAAGGTAGATAGAACGTCAGAATGCCAGATAAAATGCCAGACAGAACGTCAGAATGCCAGATAAAATGCCAGATAGAAGGTAGATAGAACGTCAGAATGCCAGATAAAATGCCAGACAGAACGTCAGAATGCCAGATAAAATGCCAGATAGAAGGGAGATAGAACGTCAGAATGCCAGATAAAATGCCAGACAGAACGTCAGAATGTCAGATCAAATGCCAGATAGAACGTCAGAATATTTTGTGCCAGATAGAATGCCCAATAACATGACGGAATACATTTCAAATAGAATGTCAAAAAAAATTATAAGAATGTAAGAATATACACCCAATAAAATGCCAAAAGGAATGTCAGATAGCATGTCAAATAAATTGTCAGAATGCATGTCAGAAAGAATGCCAGATGAAATGCCAGAAATATAGAATGCAATAATCTAGGTCAGATAGGAAATCAAATAAGATGCCACAACAGATGTCAGAAATGATGTCAGTTGCTGGTGAGCACTCTAAGGAAATAATTTTTGCATGCGTGTTCTTGCCATCATGTTCTGATCATGTGCATTTTTAGATAGCTTTAAGATGCCAAAGTTGTTTTCTCCAAGTTCGTTTTCACAGCTAGCGGACAGCATCAGCTGTGATGTTGCAAACATTCACATATCCAGTACATGCGCACGTGCAAGTGAAGAGTTCATAGCGTAACATCAAGTACATGTGCAAGTGCAAGTGAACATTGCTGCCCCCACCCCACCCTATAACGTAGCATCAAATACGTGTGCAAGTCCATGTGAACGTCATTGCTCCCGACCCCACCCGCAAAAGATTGCAAAACTGGGCCAAAACTCCTAGAGAAACCTACATTTTTTCCGGATATTTTTAGATGTTTTTTTGTCGTTGATGAGAAGTGTACTTCAGTGATTGGTTGTACTTCATTGCTCTCACACATGCTGACTTGAGCGTACAGATGCAGAAACTTAGTCATTCCCAGGAATGGGCTGTATTTTGATGGGTTCACTTGATCCATTTGCAATCTGTTGCTGAGGCCATTGTTCAAGCCGATGTAGAAGCCTGGTGCTTAGCCACCCACCCGTGAAGGCTCGACTGTGCCACAAAACTTTGAAGTTTCCATAAGTTTCCTGGATTTTGCAGCAACAGGTCAACCTCATCATGTAATACCATGTAATGATAAGTCGGAACTATACTTGAGATTATCTTCAATGAATGTAACGATCTTGATGTAAGATTGCCTTTTCTTGGGTACAAGGACCTCAGAAGCTCCAAATTTGCACCAAGGCTCGGTATAGCTTGAAAGAGCCAGAGGCTTTTGCAAGATTTCTCAAAGACGCCGATGTTCGCTTGGTACGTGCCAAGTTTGGCCCCCAGTGCCGGCCACGCCAGCAGCGGTGACATCCTGAAAGCCAACAGCGATGCCCTGACTGTACCGAGGTACCTAGCAGAGTTGGTTCGTTTAAAACAGCCGCTACCTAGACGACAAGAAGCGGAATCACTGCATTTTCTCTGTGACGGCGAGAAAATATCTGCGTTGGTAACCCATGATGAAGTGCAAAGTTGGGCCTTAGGGACCCAAAAAGCAATCATCTGCTCGATTTCCCATGCGTGGGAGACGATGGAACATCCTGATCCGTGTCGGTATCAGCTGCAACACATCGTCAACCACACCGGTTTGTATGATGCTGCGTTTGATGCTGACATCTGGGTATTCTACGATTTTGTCTCCGTATTTCAACACCCAAAAGCTGAGGGCTCGCACGAGAGAATAAGCTTTGACAAAGCCATGCGCAACATGCATCTGATGTATGCCCACGAGTGCACCTTGACTTTCAGGATCGAGACTTTAACTCCAGATGATCTGTGGGAAGCGATGAAGCTGAACCTGGAGGATTTGGTGCCTGTATGGGATGACAGTAGTGGGACTCTAAAACCGAAGCCCTTGACAGAATTGAAACCGAACAAAAACGAGTACCGAGTGCGTGGATGGTGCATGGCCGAAGTGGAATGGTCCTCACTGCGGAGGGTGAATGCCCAGCACCAACGGATCGACAGGTTAAAGTCTGACAAAGAGAAATCTGACGGTGTAGAGGATGGTCTGAACGGAAGGGTGCCAAAGACGCCAGAGGATTTCAGAGATGCAATGTTCAGCGCCAAGTTTACCTGGCGGTCTGACGAGGAGAATGTGATTAAGCTTCAGAACAAGATCTTTCACGAGAAAGTCACAGAGTGTGAGCATCTGGAGCTTGAAGGCCTTCCAATCTCTGAGATATTGCCTCTGTCACATGTGCTCCCATATTACAGATGCCTGCAAAGCATGAAGCTAAAAACATTCAGATGTGGCGAAGCAGAAGCAACAGCCTTTGGCAAGGCCAGAGATGTGCTGCGTTTCCGTTGTGTCTTCGGGTGGAAGAAGTGCTGTGAAGCTCTGACACCTTTGACCTGAACTTCGCAGGCTTTGGCATCGAGTCAAGTTGAGAAACTTGAAGTGCACAACAACGATTCGGAGAGCAGCAAGTTCCTGGTGAAGGCGGGCCTCAGTTGCTTTGATTCGTGACAACAGCCATGTGATGCGCTTTCTCTTGGAAAGTCTGTCAGATGCATTTGATGCACTGCTCACTGTCATGCAATTCTCTTTCTGGCATTTGCAAGCCCTCCTTCTAGATTGCCTTGAAAAGCTTTCTGAGTGCTATTAATGAAATTTGCCGTGATCGTTCATGATCGTTCCTCGATCTCCTTTCATCTTCTGTTGCAGCCAGGCGATAGCCGAGGCCTTGAAAACAAATATGTCTATAAGACACATCAACCTGGAAGGCAATGACATCAGGGCTGAGGGAGCTCAGGCTGGGCTTGCTTCAAATTGCTCCTGGCCATGGTGTTTTTGGATGATTTTGGATGTATTTGGCTTTTGATCGTCTGTGCTGCTCCAGTCAGGCTCTTGCAGAGGCCTTGAAGATCAATGAATCTGTGACAGAGATCAAGCTGGGATACAATCGCATTCTTGACGAGGGGGCCAAGGCCTGGTGTGTACCCGGTGCCTTTTGTCTTCATGCCAAATCGTAGCCTGTACTTGTATGTCCTTGTCTTTGTGCGTCCATGTGATTTTTTTTAGTACGGCTCTGCGTGTTCTTTTCGATTGCGTTTGAGTTGTTCGCTCTGACCCACATCCTTATTCCTTGTCCTTCTTTCCCTGTTTTACGAACAACTTTCCGAACAGCACTTTTCCTCACATTTTAACACTTATCATTCGGGGGTTTCGGATTAAGTTGTGTCTTGTCTCTGTTGCTTCAGGCTCTCGCAGAGGCCTTGAGGACAAATCATTTCGTCAGAGACATCAATTTACAGCGGAACTGCATTGGGGCTGATGGAGCTAAGGCTTGGCCTGCCCTTTATAGCTTGAACAGGTTGACACCTTTCCTTGTTGGCTCAGGGTTGGCTCAGCTTAAACTTGGCTTAAACGTATATATTTTGTGCTGCTCCAGCCAGGATTTTGCAGAGTCATTGAAGAGCTTGAAGGAGAATATCGGTGTGAGGGTCATCAACATGGCACGGAATCCCATTGGTGCTGATGGAGCTAAGGCTTGGCCTGCTCTTCAAAGCTCGAGCAAGCATTTTACGTGTTTAGGGGGCATGTTCTTAAGGATCGATTTGATTGCTTCAAATTGCTCCTGGCCATAGTGTGTTTGGATGATTTTGGATGTATTTGTGTTTTTTGTTTTGCAGAAGTGCTTTAGGTGGATGGCACCCTTTCTGTGGGTTTACAAAAAAACGGGGGTTGGATCAGCTTCAGCCTGCTCGTAGATACGCACGTTGATATCTTTTGATCGTTTGTGCTGCTCCAGTCAGGCCCTCGCGGAGGCCTTGAAGATAAATGTATCTGTGACAGAGATCAAGCTGGGATACAGTCACATTCTCAACGAGGGGGCCAAGGCCTGGTGTGTACCCGGTGCCTTTTGTCTTCATGCCACATCCTATAGCTTTCTCGTGCTTGTTCGAGTCGCTTCGCAAGGAGAACCGCCCGCATCCAGAGAATTGGATAGAGAGGAAAGGAGCGGGCATACTTGGCCCAAAGCCGACTGGGGTCAAACTTGGCCGTCCTGGCCTCAAGTTGGGCCGAACAGGAGCCCACTTGGGGTCAACTTGGGCCTAACTTGCGCCGAACTCGGCCAGTTGGCTCCACTGGGGTCCAACACGGCGCAACGTGGGCACGTTTGGACGCAAATTGGGCCGAATGTGGGCAACTTGGTTTTGTGTGGGGGTATCTGCCGCGGAAGTTGGGCCCAAGACAGGCCCAACCTGCATGGTCTTGCGGGAATCCCCATCGAAGTAAAAATGCAAGTTTTCAGCGTGTCGCATTCAGTCCGCCCGGGTTGGGCTCAGCTTGGGCCCGGGCTGCCTGCCAAAGGGTCCAACTGGGCCCAACTCGGGGCCGCACCATTTCGGGCCCAACTGGAGCCTAAGTTGGCTCATGTTGAGCTGAAGTTGGGCCGAAATCGACCCAGGCTGAAGCCATGCGATGCAGGTGGAGGCCCAGGTTATGTTGAACATGGTGCAACTTGGGCTCGTTTGGCGGCAGTTTCGCACCAAGTCAAGCCCAACGGAGACACAATATGGGGAACATTGCGCAACACGAAGCGTCACCGAGGCCCAAAAAGCGTGGGAAACACCAGTGACAACGCACGTTTTGAGGATTTCGGATTGGGCCGGCCATGTCCCAATTTTGAAGCCATGTAGGCCTTAACTTGGGCCGAAATTGCTCCCAAATGGGTCCAACTTGTTGGGGCCAAGCTGCGCCATCTTGGAGCCAAGTTGGGCCGAAGTTGGAGCCAGGTGGGTCCAAGTTGGACCGAAGTTGTGGCCTTGTTGGCCGAAGTTGACTCCAAGTGGAGCCGATGTTGCGGCCATGTTGGATCGAAACAGCGCATTTGGACGCAGCTGAAAGCTGTACCAGTCTGACAGATCTGTTTGGTTGCCTTCCACTCCTACACTATTACGCCTCGGCACCTTCGGTGCGGGCGGGTTTCTTTGTCTTGGTGTGCCCACCTGACTTGTTAAATTTAGTAGGGCTGTGTGCTTTTTCCTACTGTGTTTGAGTTGATTGCTCCAATCCACATTTTTGCTTGCCTGTTCCTCTTTCCTTGTTCTAAACGAACAACTGTCCAAACATAACTCTTCTTCATGCAGACGCTGATCACTCAAGAGGTTCGGGTTAAGTTGTGTCTTCTTGTTTTTTTTGGTGTGTATGTATGTGTGTACGTGTGTTCCTTGCGTCAGGCTCTCGCAGAGGCCTTGAGGACAAATGAATCCATCAGAGACATCAACTTACAGCGCAACTGCATTCGGACGGATGGAAATAAGGCTTGGCCTGCCCTTCATGGTTTGAACATGTTGACACCTTTCCTTGGAAACTGCTTCCGAGAGACAAAGGGTTAGCCAAAATTATATATATATAATTGAATGTCACAGTCACGATGCATTGATCTCCTGATGTTCAGCAAATCTTTGGAGGAAACCTTGAAGACAAATCACCCCGGCACAACCATTGGCCTGCCGGCAGGAGCCAAGGCCTGGCCTTTTCTCAGTTGCAAACGCCTTCTTAGTGCATGATGTTTCTGGAAACTGTTGCAGTTTACTTAACCGCCATTTGGTTTTTTGCGTCAACAACATGTCAACATTTATATTATTGTTTTGATCTGTTTCGTGTTTTTTCGTTGCCAGAATTTCCGGTTGACCTTGGTGATTGTTCTGACACGCCAGGGCAGGATGGGGAACCAACAGATTCCAGGCAGAGAACCTTTTGAAGCACCAGTCCGTTTGAAGGCGAACGGTTTGGTGCCTGATCAGTTTAATGCTGGTTCTACATTGTAGATTGGACATCAATATGCGTGCAGTATTTCAAATGTCACGCCAAGCCAAGAGAACTGTCCTATCTCCACATTTGAAGCTGCAAAACTCTTCCCCACCAGAATCTAGCAGATGTCAGGCTTTGGCGGAAGCCTTAAAGACAAATAGTATTGCGCGGGACATTGATTTGACGGGCGATTCCATTGGTGCGAAGGGAGCGGAGGCGTCACCTTTACTCAGATTCCTTTACTTTTCACATCTTTTGACCCGTCTTGCAGTTACCAGCCTTGATCTCTTTTGACATTTTGATCTTGTAGTACTTCATTCAGGCTATCGCTCAAGCCTTGAAGACAAATACATCAGTGACGGACCTCAACATGAAATTAAATCGCATTGGCCCTGAGGGAGCCAAGGCTTGGGCATGTTCTGGGCTGCAATACTGTCCTTTGTCCTGTCATGCCGTGCCATGCCTTTGTCAAGTGTTTACAAAGGGATGTTTTAGCTTGACAAAATCGCTAGCCTTGATTTCTTTTCCTATCAGCCAATCAGGCCCTGGCACACGCTTTGGAGATGAACATGTTTGTTGGCGTCATCAACATGGAACACAATGACATTGGCACCGAGGGTGCCAAGGCCCATCCTGTCCCTTTGATTTTGTGCAATTCCCTGGCTGTGTGTTTTGAGAGAGGTGTAGGAGCTTGACGTGACTTTGCATACTGTCAATGTGTTCAGCTCACATTTTGGAGTGCTTGAAATTTATATGATTCAGCGATATTCAGCGCATTTTTGTGTCCAGCTTTTTCAGGCCCTTTACAGATCTTATTTTGCAACTATGCACGCCGGATGTGCATTCAACAGGGGAAGTAGACATTTGGCTTTGATCTCCGCCTTGTTGTAGAAAATATGTGCGACAGTTGTGTACCATCTTGTACGGAAAAATGTTTGCAGGTGTCAGGATCGCCCCAGTTGTACTGGAATTTGGCACATATATACCAGCGATCGTCTCCTGTTCAGCCAGGCCCTAGCAGAGGCCTTGATGACAAACCTGTGCGTGAGCAGTATCAACTTGGCCAACAACGGCATAGGCGTAGAGGGTGCCAAGGCCTGGCGTGTAGTGGGTTGCAGTATCTGGCTTCAAATTGGATAGTGCTTTGACATTTTGCTAGCATGTGAACCATGCTTATGTCATGTGTGTATTGGTCCGGATATGCGGGGATGGTTCAAGTGGGGTTCTATGGTTGGAGCCTCGTTTTTGCTATTCCTTGTAACATACCAGCAGTCCCCGGCCTCGCCGGTGCGGAAGTTTCGCAAAACATAAGCAGCTAGTGGACATGAAATAGGAAAGTATTTTGAATGACACAGGGGTTTCATTGAGGCTGTGACGAAATTGTTGAGTGGCAGACTGATTGGCTGAACGACATGAATGGATGAATACATCAGTGAATGAATGAAGCAAATCAGTCAATGCAATCAACCAATCAAATGACCGAACTTTTACAAATGGCAAAGAATCAAAGGAGCACGAAACATAGCGAGATGAAAGTAACGAATGAAATGAACTGACGGAAATGGAATGGAACGGAGCCGGATGGAATGGGATGGAATTGAATGGAATGAAGAATGAATGAGTGAGTGAGTGAGTGAATGAATGAATGGCATGAATGAAATGAATGAATGAATGAATGAATGAATGAAATGAATGAAATGAAATGAATGAATGAATCAATGAATGAATGAATGAAATGAATGAATGAAATGAATGAATGAAATGAATGAAATGAATGAAATGAATGAAATGAATGAAAGAATGAATGAATGAATGAATGAATTAAAATGAAATGAAATGAAATGAAATGAAATGAATGGAATGAATGAATGAATGAATGAAATGAATGAATGAATGAATGAATGAATGGAATGAAATGAAATGAAATGAAATGAAATGAATGAATGAATGAATGAATGAAATGAATGAATGAATGAATGCATGAATGAATGAATGAAATGAATGAATGAATGAATGAATGGAATGGAATGGAATGGAATGGAATGGAATGAATGAATGAATGAAATGAATGAATGAATGAATGAAATGACATGACATGACATGACATGACATGACATGACATGACATGAAATGAATGAATAAATGAAGGATTGAACATGACATAAATATGGAAAGAAAGACGATGTGTGACATGAATGAACTATAAGTATAATATGTTAAACGAATTGAGAAAGAGGTGCGTGTGTACGTGTGCATGCATGTGTACGTGATCACTGTATGTGGTTTAGAGTATTTTGATTTAAAACTATGTCCAGTGTCATGTTGATTTTAGTGTCATATGCAATGTCAAATCAAATGTGACATGTAATGGCCAAAAAATATGTCAGATTGTTTGTCGCCTGTAAGGTTAAGCCTCATGCCAAATGTAATGCCAGATCTCGTGTCAGGTGTAATGTCAGATACTGCGCGAAGTGTCGTGCGAAGTGACATGTAAGGCAATGTGATGTACGTCAATGAAGCGTAATACAATGTAAGATATAGTGCAATGTGAGGTAATGTTTGTTTGTACATGTGTATCTGTACGTATATGGTAACCTATATGTGAATGTATATGTCTGTCTTTATGTATCTGTATATGTACTAATAGATGGCGCATACCACATTTCCCGGGCAGTGGATAGATGGCACCGAGAATGTGGAAACCGGGCACATTTTCAATTCCACAGGCAAACACATAACGAAAAAAGTGCGGAATAGATGGCTCAACTGCAAATTGATCCATGACAGCCATCCAAGACTTCATTGAGCCCGCTGTGCGGGTATGACATTTCCAGCCGCAGACGAAGACGAATTCCGAAGACGAATTGCGAAGACGAATTGCCCCCCGAAGACGAATTCCCACCCGAAGACGGATTCCGAAGACGAATTCCAGGAAGACGAATTGACCCCCGAAGACGAATTCCCCCCCGAAGACGAATTGCGAAGACGAATTCCCTGAAGACGAATTCCCCCCCGAAGACGAACTGCGAAGACGAATTCCCCGCAGACGATGGCCTCCCGAAGACGAATTCCCACCCGAAGACGAATTGCGAAGACGAATTCCCCGAAGACGAATTGCCCCCCGAAGACGAATTCCCCCCCGAAGACGAATTGCGAAGACGAATTCCCCGAAGACGAATTGCTCCCCGAGGACGAATTCCCCCCCGAAGACGAACTGCGAAGACGAATTCCCCGAAGACGAATTGCCCCCCGAAGACGAATTCCCCCCCCGAAGACGAATTCCGAAGACGAATTCCCCGAAGACGAATTCCCCCCCGAAGACGAATTCCCCCCCGAAGACGAATTGCGAAGACGAATTCCACGAAGACGAATTGCCCCCCGAAGACGAATTCCCCCCGAAGACGAATTGCGAAGACGAATTTCCCGAAGACGAATTCCCCCCGAAGACGAATTCCGAAGACGAACTCCCCGAAGACGAAATTGCCCCCCGAAGACGACTTTTTCACCAACGACTTGGGAGAAAAGCATGCATACACTCAAAGCCTACATGCATGTCATATATGCATCTAGTTTTTATTTTGGCAAACCGTAGGGACATTTTTTTGTCCATGGTGGGTTTTCACCGTATAACGGACGTCTTTGTTTGGTTCACTTGCATATTTTCCCTACAAGTCCTAGGGCCTGTCATGTTAGGAACTGGGCCCCCAGTTTCAGGAACTGGCGGAACCATGGTCACGGTTTCAAGGGTTGGTTTATGGACCCCAACACCGATCATGATGACTATAACGAAGGAGGTAACGAAATGAACGACTTGGAAAAAAGGAAGAGATAATCAAACCGCATGTAAGACTTGAAAAAAGGAAGGAAATAGCGACATGAACGCATTGACATGAAAGGAAGAGGTAAATGAACAGGATGGAAGCGTTGAAACGAGGGGGAGGAAGTAGCGAACGGAAGGGAAGAGTTAAACCGATTTAAAGCGGAAGGAACGACGTATAGGGAACAGAAGGGAAGAGTTGAAACGAAAGAAGCAGCGAACGGGATTACAAAGAGTTGAAACGAAAGGAAGGAAGCAACGAATGGAAGGGAAGAGTTGCAACGTACAGGCACTACGGGAAACGATCAATGAAATTGACGAGTTAAAGTAAAGGAAGCGCAAGACGAACAGGAAAATAATAGTTGAAGCGAAATAGAAAGAATAACAAGGAGTTACGAAAATGGGGAAAACAGGGAACGCCTTGAAACGAAAAGGAATGAGTTAACGTAACTGGATGAACACATTGACCAAAGAAGGATTAACCAAAATGAACGCCGACGTGAAACGAAAGGAATTGTAAATGACAATGAAACATGGAATGGAGCATTGAACATGGAAGAAAGTACGAAGGGTAAAGGAAGATTTAAAAACGAAGGACCAGTAATAGGGAACGGAAACGAAGAGTTGAACGAAAGGGAAGAAGTAACGAATCGAAGCGTAGAGTTCAAACGAAAGGAACGGACGCGATGAAAATGACCTTGAGAAGGAAAGGAGGAGGTAACGTAAGCGGATGTAAGACTATATGAAACAAAAAGAAAACAAAAAATATAAGACAGAAGTATAAACGAAAACGAACGGCTCGAAACGAAAGGAAAGGTCACGAACCGGAATTTAAGAGGTTGAAACGAAGGAGGTAACGAAATGAACGACTTGGAAAAAAGGAAGAGATAATCAAACCGCATGTAAGACTTGAAAAAAGGAAGGAAATAGCGACATGAACGCATTGACATGAAAGGAAGAGGTAAATGAACAGGATGGAAGCGTTGAAACGAGGGGGAGGAAGTAGCGAACGGAAGGGAAGAGTTAAACCGATTTAAAGCGGAAGGAACGACGTATAGGGAACATTTCAGCACGCCCTTGACGCTACGCTCTGGAGACAGTCGCCTCTTGAATGCTATGCTAATTTTCTCTTGGAAGTTCGAACAAGCTCTTGGTGCTACGCTCTTGGCTTAATCTTGGGTTTTCCGACACACTTTTGCTGCTACGCTCTGAGCATCTCTTAGCTTTCTCCTGGGCCATTCCGGCAAGCTCTTGATGCTACCCTCTTAGCTGTCTATTGGAACTTCCAACACGCTCTTGGTGTGTTTTATCTTCCAACACTTTCTCTTTGCCTTGTCCTGGGACGTGCCAGCACGCTCTTGACGCTACGCCCTTGGCTTCTCTTGAAGCATGGCGCACTATTTTTGCTTCTTTTTGTGACGCATTGAATTAAAACACGCTCTTGATGCTACGTTCTTGGCTCCGGCTCTGACACTCTCTTGATGCTACGCGCTGAACCTCGTCCAAGATGCTGTTGACGCTACGGTCCACCACAATCGTGATGATACGCTCTTATAATTTTTCTTGGAACTTCCAACGCGCTCTTGTTGGTGCTACGCTCTGCCTCTTGACGCTGCGGTCTGGAGAAAGTCACGCTCTTCCTGCTACGCTCTTAGCTTTGTTCTGGAACACGCCAGGACGCTCTAGTTGCTACGCTCTTTTGTTCTTCCTCAAGCATTCCAGCATGCGCTTGATGCTACGCTCTGACCTCCAACACGTTCTGGATGCTAGACTCTTAGGTTTTTCTTGGTCCTTCAACAAGCTCTCTTGGTATTACTCGCCTAGGTTTCTCTTGGAACTTCCAACAGGCTCTTGATGTTACGCACTAAACTCCCGCATGTTCTGAATGCTACACGCTCAATACTTTTTCATTGAGCTTCCTGAGCTTTCTCCTGGAACACTCGGGCGCTCTCTTCGTTTGGGTTTGGTAAGAAGCTAAGAAGGTTCTACTACTTCAACTTAATGATTGATCCTTGCCTCAAGGATTTTCAACTGAGATTGCAAAAACGTACTTCAACTTAATGATTGATCCTTGCCTCAAGGATTTTCAACTGAGATGGCAAAAACGCGCCACACGATCTTGATAATTATCTCTACGTTTTATATTTCTGCATAGCCCAGCCTTGGTGATCAGACCAAATCCCTGGCTGCCCTCCGGCTCCTCTTCCTCTCTACATTCCTCTATTTATCTTCCCACATACTAAGACTACAGTACGCCTGCGCCCTTGCTCGTCATGCCTAGCCTGTCAACAGGCATGTGTCGTCAGGCAATACACAATTCGTCGTCAGGGTGTATATAATGCGTTGCCAGGGGGCAATGCGTCGTCAGGGAATGTGTCGCCACAATGCGTCGTCAGGGGGAAATGCGTCGTCAGGGCATGTGTCGTCAGAATTGCGTCGTCAGGGGGTATGCGTCCGTTTTTGTGGGGTACATGCGGTCGTCAAGGGAATGTGTCGTCACACACACGCGTCGTCAGGGGCAACGCGACGGTCGGCGGGCAATGCGTCGTCACAGGGAATTGGTGGGGGTGTTCGTCACAATGCGGTCTTCATGGGGTAATGCGTCGTCCAGGAGGGAATTGTTGTTCACAATGCGTCGTCAAGCGGGTACTGCGTCCGTCAGGGTCAATATGCGTCGTCAGGGAATGTGTCGTCACAATGCGTCGCAGGGGTAATGCGTCGTTTTGGGGTAATGCGTCTCAGGAAGTGTCGTCACACAGACGCTGTCAGTGGCAACGCGAACGTCGGAATGTGGTCGTCACAATGCGTCCGTCAGGGGGCAATGCGTCGTCAGGGAATGCGTCGTCACAATGCGTCGTCAGGGGGTAATGCGTCGTCAGGGGGCAATGCGTCGTCAGGGAATGTGTCGTCACAATGCGTCGTCAGGGGTTAATGCGTCGTGAGGGGGCTATGCGTCGTCAGGGAATGTGTCGTCACAATGCGTCGTCAGGGGGGCCGGGGACATCGCCAATGTGTCGTCACAATGCGTCGTCAGCGTCAGCGCCAAATGTCATACCCAAGCTGCGGGTGCCCTGAAAGACTTGATTAGTGGGAAAAAACGGATAACTCAGCTGCCAAATGCTGCCTGAGAACCATCAAGGTCTCATTGTTTATGGAAAAACCAAATAAATGGTTCAACTGCCAACTGCCCAAAAACTACGCCAGGGTGAGAGAGAGTACATGACCCCTGCGCGGGAAAAATTGAGTCATTCGCGCAGACAATTGGTTGCCTAACGTGCTGAGGACCGGCCAACTAAAAACAAATTGGCAGAGCTAATCGCAAAAATCCTGAAGGCGCAACTCTGAATAGAAAAAACCCGTTGTTGTGAAATCACCAAACTCGGAAAAAAACCTAGCTTGGGTTGTCGCCTATTCCTGCAGTTATGGCTGTAGGTGGGGTTTGCAGGTCTTCCCGGTGGGTTGTGCCATGTACATATTCCTGTGGCTTTGGGTGATTTGCAGCCTCTGCATGGGTTGCATCTATTGCTGCTGTAATTTTTGTTTTTGGGTTTGATTGCAATTTTTGGGTTTGATTGCAAATCCATTCACGGGGTTGCACCACTCATTCGTGTTCCAATTTTTTTGCGGTTTGTGGGCCGCTTGTGCCATCTGTTTCTGCAGTGTTTTGGTGGTAGCACCTCTCTTTTCTGTGGTGGTAAGTTGGCGAATCTCGCAGAATCATTTTTTTTGCGCCATCTACACAACCCCTTGTGTAAAAGTGGAGCAAGGATGCGTGAACTAAAATTGGGGGAGAAGTTGGGGTATACACAACACCTTGGGGGCAACCCAAAGAAAAAGACACTCCAGCTGAAATGTGCTGGAATAACTGAAACCGGGCTCGCGATTTTTGAAAAATAACAAGTTTTCCCGCTTTTGTATTCGCGAAGCCAAAATATGGGCCCGGTAAAACATACGAAAAACACAGACTGTAAATGACACACACACAAAACTCACTGATGGGGGTTGAGCATGGTTGAACCATCTGTATCAGCGTTTTCTCGTTTTAGACCATGAATTTTGGGTCAGGAGTAGATGGCGCAACTCAATTTTCGGTGTCATCTATCCTTGGGCGGAGTATTTACTAGTTCTGAGCCGTACCAACTCTTCTCTGGGGAATCCTTTCTGAGCTCCCTCTGGTATGGATGAATCTTCTCGCCGCGGAGCTGTTGTAAGGGTTTGGCAATACGATTAGCAACCTCCAGTTGCAGTCCCGCATAGCACAAGCGTCGCACCATGTCTCAATTTTTCCTTCGTACAGCTATTACAGTGCATGTAGCAACTTCCAGTTGCATTTGCATAGCACGGGCAACGCGCAAACACCGCCACATTGCGAGCTAGATGCATAGGCGCACTCTTCCACGCTACTCCAGGCCCTAGCAGAGGCCTTGATGACAAACCTGTCCGTGAACAGTATCAACTTGGCCAACAACGGCATAGGCGTTGAGGGTGCCAAGGCCTGGCGTGTAGTTTTCAAATTGAATGGTGCTTTGACATTTTGCTGCCATGCGAATCATGCTGGTTCAAGTGCAGTTGTTTAGTTCGGAAATGTTCGGAACCTTTTTCTATCTTTTTCTCATTTTGATTACATTACTGATTGGACGTTACAGTAAAAAATGTATGTGCTGTGCTGCATGACGCGGCAAGTAGAAATTGCTATCCTGCTTTCAGCTCATGCAAGATTGTTGCAGTCTTCTTCCTTCTTCCGAGATGTCAGTCTTGAATCTTGATCCTTGTCTTCCTCCAGCCAGGCCCTCGCAGAGGCATTGATGACAGACACATCCGTGAACAGTATCAACTTGGCCAACAACGCCATAGGTTTCGAGGGTGCCAAGGCCTGGCGTGTAGTGGGCCGCGGCATTTGACTCCAAAATGGATGGTGCTTTGCCATGCAAATCATGCGAAAGAGTAAAGGCCCGGATATAAGGTGCTCGTTCAAATGGGTTGTTTGCTCGGAACATCTCGGAACCACGTTTTCGTTTTGCCTATTAAATTGATTATATAATTAAGCTTAGATGTTGAGGTAGACGATGTCGATGTGTTGAGTGACCAGTCGAACAGAAATTCCTATCGTGCCTTCAACTCATGAAGGATTGTTGCAGTCTTCTTCCTTCTTCTGAGATGTCAGTCTTGGATTTTTAGTCTTGTCTTCGTTCATTCAGGCCCTAGCAGAGGCCTTGATAACAGACACATCAGTCAGCAACATCAACTTGGCCAACAACGGAATAGGTGTCGAGGGAGAGAAGGCCTGGCATGTCCTGGATTATGCCACATCATGCTCTTCCTCACTGTTTCCCAAGATGGTTTTATTTAATTTGCCACACTGTGATCATGCATGTCATAAAAGTAAATCAAGGAGTGGGTAAATTCATAGTTTTTCATTCATCCCCCTTCACCTGGCCCCCCCAAAAACATTTCCTTAGGAGAACTTGAATCAGCTGAATTAAGCTGAATTGAGTTGATTTTAGGTAGAATTCTTGCATGTGCAAGTATGTACTGATTCCCTGTTTTCCAATATTTTTGAATGCTATTAAGCTGAGTCAAGCTGAACTAATGAAGCTGATTTTTACATAAAATCAACTCAATTCAGCTTCATTCAGCTAAGTTCAGCTTAATCCAGTTCTCCTAAGGAAACGCTTTTTGGCGGGGCCAGGTGAAGGGGGAGGTAACACTAGCTCTGATCCATAGCTCGCAAGAAGACGACACCGGCTTGCAGATGTGGATTCATAGAGTCTTGTTTGGCGCTTGCCTGGTGGAACCTTTTTCTCGTCACGGCTTTCAAGGGGCCCGCCCTGCGACCAACATAGATGTCTTTTTCCCACTGGTTGCTGATGTTGCTGAATAGTTGAACAAAAGGGGTTTTCCATTCAACAACCACTAGGTAAATAAAACGGACTCTTTTTTTTCCAAAAGGTTCAGTCTTGGCCATCAAACCAGGCCTTCAAGGAACTGTTGGAAGAGAAGAAACGAATGGGCTTCGAAGTCTCCATTGTCTTCAGAGAGGAAGACGGAAATACGATGAGCGAGATGGTTGTGTGAAGCCGATTGCGTGGAAGTGGTGGAGAAAATAGTCCAGCAGATTTGGCCGCTGGTCATATCCTTCATGTTCTTCAATCCATTGCCAACAATACATAGAACAAATACGAAACATAAACCTACAAGCTTTGTTGAAACATATACAAAGTGTATTGAAACCTACATATGCTTAAGAGAAAGTATTGTAGGTTTCCGATGATTTCTCCCCTGGGGTGTGTCTTCTGGAAAACTTCAACAGTTCAGGTAGGGTCTTACAGGTTGCAGAGGAGTCCGGATCGACTCCAGGCCTTGGTGAAACCTGTAAGATCCCTATTGACTATATAATATGACCGTGTAGTCAGATTCTGGATATCAAGTGGCTCCTGGCAAAAACGCTCCCGTAAATTTTGGTTTTCGAAAGATTTCAAGTGGAAGTGCCATACCAAGTTCCCATGCAAGGTTCCAGGGGACTGCTGCAAGGCTTTCAATGCTTGGACGGGAACATCCCAGCTACCAGGTTCCAAAAGTTTCCTAGAAACAATTTCCAGATCAGTCAACTGCGATGGCTGTTTGCTTGGCTCTAATCAACCTGGAAACTCTTGACAGTTTCAGCTGTCAGGGGTGTTACTTTGGCATACTTACGTACTTGACTATACATATCTATACATCAAAAATGCAGGTGGTACTTCATGCACGGAGAGATTCTTATGCACACTTCAAAAAACCTAGCAGGGACCTGTCTCACCGGGCACATACAGTACTGTGGGTTTTGATGACTTTTGGATACCCAAGTTTCAGACAAGCCCATATGTTCGCATCTCTATAGTGTTCCAGTTTTTTCTGTTCTACAGTCTCTGTGTTGATTTAATACAAAGTGTTGATACAAAGACCGGAGTCATCTGAGTCGACATAATATTCCACTAGAGATGCAAGACGTTGTAGTGTGGCACGCGCTTTCCAATCGGTCATGTGCAATTTTGCTTGGCGGATGTCAAGCATTTCAAAGTTCGAGATTCAAAGCACCTTTCGAGCTCAAGGCGGGCAGTTTGTTCCCCACCAAGAAATTGCAAGTCGTAGTGAGTAGGGTGCAAGTTGGCATTTTAACTTGGTGCTAGTACTTTAGTTTAGTATTGGGGCATTTGGTTTGAATTCCCGCGACCAGTCAGGCAAATATTGGATTTGAGAAGGCTACAGCTTTTGGATGCCATTTTGACGTAAGTAGATTTCACATCAAGTTCACCAACTTAGAAAAGCAAAGTCGTGTAGTGTCTTGATGAGAAATATGTCCTACATCTTCATGTGCAGCTCAACAGCTCCAAAGCATCTTACCTCAGCGGTGGCCGAACGGTTCCACTGTAGTTTCACCCCGGGCGTTGCACCGGGAGTTTCCATGCCAGCGCTATGGCCTCGAATGATGGCCACGGTGCAAGCGCAGGGAGTCCCAGCATGTCGCAGTCGCCTTGTCCTTCTCCACTGCGTGGGTGTAGTTGCAATCCCTTACCCCTCAGGAACCTGGTGAAATGTATTGGATCTATTTAGTTTTGGGTCCCATAGAGGGGGCATTTATTTTCGGGGGAAGGGTTAGTTCGTTGTCTCTGTGTCCATGTCCGTTTGGTTAAGGGGTGAAGGTGGATAGCTGCAACTTGGCTGTCAGATTCTCACTGGCAAGTCGGGGCCAGTCAGGGCAACTCGCCAAATGAGAAATGCTGCGGAGAGGCTATTTACCGGCCTGAGCCTTTTATAGATTGCAATACTGAAAGACTTCGATTGATTGATAGAGTGCAACATGTATAGATAGATAGATAGATAGATAGATATATATATATGTCAAAGGAAACACAGGCAACAGGTCAACCAGGTCAGTCACATATCAAGCGGGAATTAGGATGGCCAATGTATGCATATCTGCGACATCGGCTCAAGGACGCTCCCGTGCTATCAGGAAAACAGATGTCGTTGTCTGAGCTGCTTTGAGGGCTTTGTCAACTACCCAACGGACCGGGATAAGATCTACTACACGAACAAAGATAGGACATCAATCTATTCACAATATATATGTATAGTTTAATAAGCGCTTTAGACATCCAGAGGTCTCCATAGGTGGTTAGTTCTGTGAAGACAGAAGCATTTTTCTGCAAAGACTCCTCGCTGCTTTCTGTACTAGATTCATGTTTATACAATTGAGCGCCGGGCCAAACAAAAAACTGTTATCGTGTGTCTTCTTCGTGCAGTCACTTGCCAATCATGACGGCCCCGTATGTAACTAATCAATGGACAAGAAGAACAAATAAGAATAATATCACAATGACATTGAAAGTCTAGCTTCTTTTTAGATGAAAGCATTTGGCAGTGTAGCAGCTTGCATGCTTTAGCCACCAGATAGCATTCAAAGCTTCGCAATATTCTGCGCCACAAGGCGGCCAAAGATGCTGGATTAGCAGATACTGAGGTGCGACAGGGGTTGGGTTTTGAATGGTTTTGCCGTTTCCCTGGCCTCATTGTTTCGATTTTAGTTTGCCATTTACCTCGTTTTTGGCAACGATTCCCATTTTCTGTTGTGTGTATTGAAGTTCTAAGCCTTCGTAGGCAGGTCAAACTGCGGCCAGATTTTTTTTGCGTGTTTTTCCTAAAAGCATCTTCGATGCTTGTGTTCTCGTTTAGTTGTTTAACCGCGTGGGGGAGCGAGCTGGTTTGAACGGTGGTGTGCGGACGGCGTGGGTGCAAGGGAAAGGAAGGGAAAGGAAAGGGAAAGGAAGGGAAATAAGGGAAAGGAAGGGAAAGGATGGGAAAGGAAGGAAGGAAGGAAGGGAAAGGAAGGGAAAGGAAGGGAAAGGAATGAGTGGGAAAAGAAGCCGCTGGAGATCAGCGAGTTTGGCTGCGCGGACGGCTGCGGACGGCGTGGGTGCAAGGGTGGCTGGAAATGGTTGGGGAGAAGAAGCCGCTGGTGATGAGCGAGATTGGCTGCGCGGATGGCTGCGGATGGGAAATGGGTTCGGAGAACTGCGCGAACAGCTGCGGACGGCGTGGGTGCCAGGGAGTGGCTGGAAATGGGTGGGGAGAAGAAGCCGCTGGAGATCAGTGAGCTTGGCTGCGCGGACGGCTGCGGATGGGTGCAACGGAGTGGCTGGAAATGGGTGGGGAGAAGAAGCCGCTGGAGATCAGCGAGCTTGGCTGCGCGGACGGCTGCGGACGGCAATGGGTGGGGAGAATTGCGCGGACGGCTGCGGACGGCGTAGGTGCCACGTAGTGGTTGGAAATGGGTGGGGAGAAGAAGCCGCTGGAGATCAGCCAGCTTGGCTGCGCGGACGGCTGCGGACGGCAATGGGTGCGGAGAATTGCGCGGACGGCTGCGGACGGCAAGGGTGCAAGGGAGTGGCTGGAAATGGGTGGGGAGAAGAAGCCGCTGGTGATGAGCGAGCTTGGCTGCGCGGACGGCTGCGGACGGGAAATGGGCGCGGAGAACTGCGCGGACGGTTGCGGACGGCGTGGGTGCAACGGAGTGGCTGGAAATGGACGGCTGCGGACGGCGTGGGTGCCAGGGAGTGGCTGGAAATGGGTGGGGAGAAGAAGCCGCTGGAGATCAGCGAGCTTGGCTGCGCGGACGGCTGCGGACGGGAAATGGGTGCGGAGAATTGCGCGGATGGCTGCGGACGGCGTGGGTGCAAGGGAGTGGCTGGAAGTGGGTGGGGAGAAGAAGCCACTGGAGATCAGCGAGCTTGGCTGCGGACGGCTGATGGGTGCGGAGAATTGCGCGGACGGCTGCGGACAGCGTGGTTGCAACGGAGTGGCTGGAAATGTGTGGGGAGAAGAAGCCGCTTGGTGATGAGCGAGCTTGGCTGCGCGGACGGCTGCGGACGGGAAATGCGTGCGGAGAACTTGGCGGACGGCTGTGGACGGCGTGGGTGCAAGGGAGTGGCTGGAAATGGGTGGGGAGAAGAAGCCGCTGGTGATGAGCGAGCTTGGCTGCGCGGACGGCTGCGGACGGCAAATGGGTGGAGAGAATTGCGTGACGGCTGCGGACGGCGTGCCGGGGAGTGGCTGGAAATGGGTGGGGAGAAGAAGCCACTTAAGGGAAAGGAAGGGAAAGGAAGGGAAAGGAAGGGAAAGGAAGGGAAAGGAAGGGAAAGGAAGGGAAAGGAATGAGTGGGAAAAGAAGCCGCTGGAGATCAGCAAGCTTGGCTGCGCGGACGGCTGCGGACGGCGTGGGTGCAAGGGTGGCTGGAAATGGTTGGGGAGAAGAAGCCGCTGGTGATGAGCGAGCTTGGCTGCGCGAACGGCTGCGGACGGGAAATGCGTGCGGAGAACTTGGCGGACGGCTGTGGACGGCGTGGGTGCAAGGGAGTGGCTGGAAATGGGTGGGGAGAAGAAGCCGCTGGTGATGAGCGAGCTTGGCTGGGCGGACGGCTGCGGACGGCAAATGGGTGGAGAGAATTGCGTGGACGGCTGCGGACGGCGTGGGTGCCGGGGAGTGGCTGGAAATGGGTGGGGAGAAGAAGCTGCTGGAGATCAGCGAGCTTGGCTGCGCGGACGGGTGCGGACGGGAAATAGGTGCGGAGAATTGCGCGGACGGCTGGCGGCTGCGGACGGCGTGGGTGCAACAGAGTGGCTGGAAATGGGTGGGGAGAAGAAGCCGCTGGTGATGAGCGAGCTTGGCTGCGCAGACAGCTGCGGATGGGAAATAGGTTCGGAAAACTGCGCGGACGGCTGCGGACGGCGTGCACGCAACGGAATGGCTGGAAATGGGTGGGGAGAAGAAGCCGCTGGAGATCAGCGAGCTTGGCTGCGCGGACGGCTGCGGGCTGCATAAGGGTGGGGAGAATTGCGCGGACGGCTGCGGACGGCGTGGGTGCCAGGGAGTGGCTGGAAATTGGTGGGGAGAAGAAGCCGCTGGAGATGAGCGAGCTTGGCCGCGCGGACGGCTGCGGACGGGAAATCGATGCGGAGAACGAGCTTCGCTGCGCGGACGGTTGCGGACGGGCATGGATCGGAGAATTGCGCGGACGGCTGCGGACAGCGTGGGTGCAAGGGAGTGGAAATGGGTGGGGAGAAGAAGCCGCTGGAGATCAGCGAGCTTGGCTGCGCGGACGGCTGCGGACGGGAAATGGATGCGGAGAATTGCGCGGATGGCTGCGGACGGCGTGGGTGCAACGGAGTGGCTGGAAATGGGTGGGGAGAAGAGGCCGCAGGTGATGAGCGAGCTTGGCTGCGCGGACGGCTGCGGACGGTCAATGGGTGAGGAATCCTGCGCGGACGGCTGCGGACGGCGTGGGTGCAACTGACAGAGTGGCTGGAGAGAAGAAGCCGCTGGAGATCAGCGAGCTTGACTGCGGACGGCTGCCGACGGTAAATGGATGCGAAGAATTGCGCGGACAGCTGCGGACGGTGTGGGTGCCAGGGAGTGGTTGGAAATGGGTGGGGAGAAGGAGCCGCTGGAGATCAGCGAGCTTGGCTGCTCGGAGGGCTGCAGACGGGAGATGGGTGCGGAGAATTGCGCGGACGGCTGCGGACAGCAGGGGTGCAAGGGAGTGGCTGGAAATGGGTGGGGAGAAGAAGCCGCTGGAGATCAGCGAGCTTGGCTGCGCGGACGGCTGCGGACGGGAAATTGGTGCGGAGAATTGCGCGGACGGCGGCTGACGGCGTGGTACAATTAAGGGAGTGGCTGGAAATGGGTGGGGAGAAGAAGCCGCTGGTGAGCGAGCTTGGCTGCGCGGACAGTTGCGGACGGCAAATGGGTGCGGAGAACTGCGCGAACGGCTGCGGACGGCGTGGGTGCAAGGGAGTGGCTGTAAATGGGTGGGGAGAAGAAGCCGCTGGTGATGAGCGAGCTTCGCTGCGCGGACGGCTGCGGACGGGAAATGGATCGGAGAATTGCGCTCAGGGCTGCGGACGGCGTGGGTGCAAGTGAGTGGCTGGAAATGGGTGGGGAGAAGAAGGCGCTGGTGATGAGCGAGCTTGGCTGCGCAGACGACTGCGGACGGGAAATGGATGCGGAGAATTGCGCGGACGGCTGCAGACGGCGTGGGTGCGAGGGAGTGGCTGGAAATGCGTGGGGAGAGGAAGCCGCTGGTGATGAGCGAGCTTGGCTGCGCGGACGGCTGCCGGCAAATGAGGGGAGAATTGCGCGGACGGCTGCGCGTGCAAGAGAGCAGCTGGAAATGGTTGGGGAGAAGAAGTCGCTGGGGATGAGCCAGCTTGGCTGCGCGGACGGCTGCGGACGGCAAATGGATGGGGAGAATTGCGCGGACGGCTGCGGACGGCGTGGGTGCAAAGGAGTGGCCGGAAATGGGTGGCGAGAAGAAGCCGCTGGGGATGAGCGAGCTTGGCTGCGCGGACGGCTGCGGACGGCCAATGGGTGAGGAGAACTGCGCGGACGGCTGCGGACGGCGTGGGTGCAAGGGAGTGGCTTGAAATGGGTGGGGAGAAGAAGCCGCTTGTGATGAGCGAGCTTGGCTGCGCGGACGGCTGCGGACGGGAAATGGGTGCGGAGAATTGCGGACGGCCGCGGACGGCGTGCATGGGTGCCAGGGAGTGGCTGGAAATGCGTTGGGAGGAGAAGCCGCTGGTGATGAGCGAGCTTGGCTGCGCGAACGGCTGCGGACGGGAAATGGGTGCGGAGAATTGCGCGGACGGCTGCGGACGGTGTGGGTGCCAGGGAGTGGCTGGAAATGCGTGGGGAGGAGAAGCCGCTGGTGATGAGCGAGCTTGGCTGCGCGGACGGCTGCGGACGGGAAATGGGTGGGGAGATTTGCGCGGATGGCTGCGGACGGCGTGGGTGCCAGGGAGTGGCTGGAAATGGGTTGTGAAGAATTCGCTGGTGATGAGCGACCTTGGCTGCGCGGACGGCTGCGGACGGCAAATGGGTGTGGAGAACTGCGCGGACGGCTGCGGAAGGCGTGGGTGCAACGGAGTGGCTTGAAATGGGTGGGGAGAAGAAGCCGCTGGTGATGAGCGAGCTTGGCTGCGCGGACGGCTGCGGACGGGAAATGGGTTCGGAGAACTGCGCGGACAGCTGCGGACGGCGTAGGTGCAACGGATTGGCTGGAAATTGGGGGAGGAGATGAGGTCGCTGGAGATCAGCGAGCTTGGCTGCGCGGACAGGTGCGGATGGGAAATGGGTGCGGAGAATTGCGCGGACGCCTCCGGACGGCCTGGGTGCAAGGGAGTGCTGGAAATGGGTGGGGAGAAGAAGCCGCTGGAGATCAGCGAGCTTGGCTGCGCAGACGGCTGCGGACGGCGTGGGTGCAAGGGAGTTGCTGGAAATGGGTGGGGATCGCGCTGGTGATGAGCGAGCTTGGCTGCGCGGACGGCTGCGGACGGGAAATGGGTGCGGAGAATTGCGCGGACGGCTGCGCACGGCGTGGGTGCAAGGGAGTGGCTGGAAATTGGTGGGGAGAAGCCGCTGGTGATGAGCGAGCTTGGCTGCGCGGACGGCTGCGGACGGCAAATGGGTGGCGAGAATTGCGCGGACGGTTGCGGACGGCGAGGGTGCGAGGGAGCGGCTGCGCGGACGGCTGCGGGCGGCAAATGGGTGCGGAGAATTGCGCGGACGGCTGCGGACGGCGTGGGTGCAAGGGAGCGGCTGGAAATGGTTCGGGCGAAGAAGCCGCTGGGGATGAGCGAGCTTGGCTGCGCGGACAGCTGCGGACGGCAAATGGGTGGGGAGATTTGCGCGGACGGCTGCGGACGGCGTGGGTGCAAGGGAGTGGCTGGAAATGGGTGGGGAGAAGAAGCCGCTGGGGATGAGCGAGCTTGGCTGTGGACGGCTGCGGACGGGAAATGGGTGCGGAGAATTGCGCTCACGGCTGCGGACGGCGTGGGTGCAAGTGAGTGGCTGGAAATGGGTGGGGAGAAGAACAAGATGCAGCCCACGAACCCGAATGCTCACACGTATTTTAATGGATATGCAGTCACTCAGAACAATTTTCTGCAAAAGTTTATTTGAACAGTCTTGTATATACATATTTCCCCTGTTACCAGTCTGCAGTGTGGAGTGGACAGTGTAGAGTGTGGAGTGTAGAGTGTAAAGTGTAGAGTGCGGAGTGTGGAGTGTAACGTGTGGAGTGTGGAGTGTAAAGTGTAGAGTGTGGAGTGTAAAGTGGGAAGTGTGGAGTGTAAAGTGTGGAGTGAGGAGTGTGGAGTGTAAAGTGTGGAGTGTGCAGTGGGTAAAGTGTGGAGTGTGGAGTGTAGAGTGTTGAGTGTAAAGTGTAGACTGTGGAGTGTGGAGCGTAAAAGTGTGGAGTGTAAAGTGTAAAGTGTGGAGTGTAAAGTGTGGAGTGTAAAGCGTGGAGAGGAAAGCGTGGAGTGTAAAGTGTGGAGTGTGGAGTGTAGAGTGTAAAGTGTAGAGTGTAAAGTGTAGAGTGCAAAGTGCAAACTGTAAAGTGTGGAGTGTAAAGTATAAAGTGTGGAGTGAGGAGTGTGGAGTGTAAAGTGTAGAGTGTAGAGTGTGGAGTGGAAACTGTAGAGTGTGGAGTGTGGAGTGATGTGGAGTGTAAAGTGAGGAGTGTGGAGTGTAAAGTGTGGAGTGTAAAGTGTGGAGTGTGGAGTGTAAAGTGGGAAGTGTGGAGTGTGGAGTGTAAAGCATGGAGTGAGGAGTGTAAAATGTAAAGTGTGGAGTGAAAAATGTAAAGTGTACAGTATGAGTGTAAAGTGTAGAGTGTGGAGTGGAAAGTGTAGAGTGTGAAGTGTGGAGTGTAAAGTGTAGAGTGTGGAGTGTGGAGTGTAAAGTGTGGAGTGAGGAGTGTAAAATGTAAAGTGTGGAGTGAGGAGTCAAAAATGTAAAGTGTGGAGTGTAGAGTGTAAAGTGTACAGCGGAAAGTGTAGAGTGCGGAGTGTGGAGAGTAAAGTGTGGAGTGTAAAGTGTGGAGTGAGGAGTGCAAAGTGCAAAGTGTAAAGTGTAGAGTGCGGAGTGAGGAGTGTAAACTGTAATTTGTGGAGTGAGGAGTGTGGAGTGTAAAGTGTGGAGTGTGGAGCGTGGAGTGGAAAGTGTAGTTTGTGGAGTGTGGAGTGTAAAGTGTGGAGTGTGGTGGAGTGTGGTGGAGTGTGGGGTGTAGAGTGTGGAGTGTGGTGGAGTTTGGGGTGTAGAGTGTGGAGCGTGTAGGAGTGTAAAGTGTGGAGTGCAAAGTTTAAAGTGTGGAGTCCAAAGTGTAAATTGTGGAGTGTAGAGTGTAAAGTGTAGAGTGTGAAGGGGGAGTGGAAAGTGCAAAGTGTAAAGTGTAGAGTGTGGAGTGAGGAGTGTAAAGTGTAAATTGTGGAGTGAGGAGTGTGGTTTGTAAAGTGTGGAGTGTAGAGTGTGGAGTGGAAAGTGTCGAGTGTGGAGTGTGGCGTGTAGAGTGTAAAGTGTAAAGTGTGGAGTGAGGAGTGTGCAAAGTGTAGAGTGTGGTGGAGTGTAGGGTGTGCAGTGTGGAGTGTAGAGTGCGGAGTGTAGAGTGTAAAGCGCCACCCCTGCCACGCAAAACGACATGACAACTTGATTGGAAACCTTCGAAAAGGAGAGATTTTGCAGCTTCCCCCATACACACGGCGACGCCACAGGAAAACCGGAGACTTGAGACGAGAGATGTGGGAGCATCAAAACGAGCCTTTCGTGCGAGACTTCCTCCAATTTTCACACTTTGTAGATTCAAAATTGATGTTTTCCTACGAGTTTTCGTGCGAGCCTTTAAATTTGCTACCTCAAATCGATGTTTCGTGGGAGGCTTCCGTCAATTTTCAGCACATCTCACAAAATGCCACGTCTGCCACGGAATCTGCACCTTGTCGCCACTTGACGCAGCCCTGCCAATGCGATTCGTAAAAAACACGCAGCACGACGCGTCTAAAGCGCTGCGCCTGCCACGCAAAATGACGATGGACACGTCCAAAGTGCTGCGCCTGCCACGAAAACTGCAACGCATCTTCTGAAAACGTCGCAAAAGTATTGCGCCTGCCACACAAAATGACTTTCGACACGTTACAAAACACGTCTGAATGTCACGAAGTGCCACGCCTGCCACGCGAAACGCAAAAATTACCCCTTCTGGAGAACTTACCAGAGGCACGGCCATATAGCAATCGCGCGGACGGTTGCGAGTGGTTGCGGACGGTTGGGCAACGGGAACCCTTGCTACGCATTCGGGGAAAGAAAGGGAAAGGAAGGGAACGGAAGGGACAGGAAGGGAAAGGAAGGGAAAGGAATGGAAAGGACGGGAAAGGAAAGGAAAGAAAGGGAAAGGAAGGGAAAGAAAGGGAAAGAAAGGGAAAGGAAGGGAAAGGACGGAAAAGGAAGGGAAAGGAAGGGAAAGGACGGGAAAGGAAGGGAAGGAAGGGAAAGCAAAGGAGAGGTTGATTTGGAAATCAGCGGCCGTCGCATGACCGTGCTCAAATGAGCTTGCTTGGCTATTGCACACTGTCACTCAATAATGTTTCCGCGCAGAGCTGAAATTACTTTACTTCGAGTTATCCCCACCATGACATTTATACGTTTTGTTACTGGCAAATCTTCTGGCATTCTATCTGACATATCTTCTGGCATTTTATCTAGCATATCTTCTGGCATTCTATCTGGCATATATTCTGGCATATCTTCTGGCAACCTACCTGGCTGGCATATCTTCTGGCATTCTATCTGACATATCTTCTAACACTCTATCTGGCATATCTTCCGGTATTCTATCTGGCCGTTGAGGTCCAGCAGTGCACACTGAGCTGGGAAGGTCCCAGGTTGAGGTCCAGCGGTGCACACTGAGCTGGGAAGGTCCCAGGTTGAGGTCCAGCGGTGCACACTGAGCTGGGAAGGCCGCAGGTTGAGGTCCAGCGGTGCACACTGAGCTGTTTGGTCCCAGGTTGAGGTCCAGCGGTGCACACTGAGCTGGGAAGTTGGCAAAGAGCTTGGCGAAGAGTTGGCAAGGCGGAAGTTGAGGTGGAAGTTGATGCAGACATGATCGAGGAGAAACTGGAGGAGGAGGAGGAGGAGGAGGACAGAGGAGGAGGACGAGGACGAGGAGGACAGCTAGCCGAGGAGAACAACTCTGATAAAATCTAACAACCCTCACCTGGCAGGTGGGGAAAAATGAAATTTGCAGTGAATGCGTCCATAATGTTCATCTTCCAAAAAGAAGCTGGCAAGAGGCGAAAAAGAAATAAACCAATTATCAGTATTACTCAAATTTGTTTGCTGTCGTTTTGCTTTTGGGTTCTCAGGCCCCCCCTTGTTTTGTGATTTGGTCGTTGGATTTGGTGACATTGGGTCCTCTTCCAAAACGTGGCTCCACTTCATCGTCGGCTTAGGAGGCTCAACAATTTTTGGGAGTTCATTTGACCAGACACAAAATGAGTTTTGTATTGAATCTCCAGGCAGAGCCCACTTCTTGGGCTTTGTTGGTACATGAAAAGTCATGGGTACATGAAGCATTTTGCCTTCATGTTGCATGGGATGTCCTTCTCTGCTTTTCCCTGAGGCAGACAAGACGGATGCCGGAAAAGGTCAGAATCCCAGAATTCTGAATCAGCTTTAGAATCTATAGAATTTAGAAGCTTGTCATAGAGTCTTAACACATCTTGTGCAATACATGCGCGTCGAACGGGCACCCTTTGCGCTGCAAGTAGATTGTAGCACCACTTCTGGATTATGGGAATCATGTCACACTATGGTGTATGCAGCATATTTACCGTAAGAGCATTTTGTAGTAGGGCATGGCCGCACTCAGATCCGCAAGAGTGCGCCTGTATGATGTCATGCGGATCATGGAAGGTTAAACTCAACTAGTCTTTCTTGCACTTTCTGAGGCACAGAGACCGAAAGTGCTGAGGAGGCAAACAACACCTGTATTGACAAACTCCGAATTACTTCCCCAGATAGCGAAGCTATTGGGGTTCTTACTTCAAGTGCGCTTTAGTGGCCTGCTAGTGCCGCTGCAGGGTGCTGCTCTAGGATGCTGCTGTTGGAATGGTGTGTGCGCTTTGGAGCTGGCCCTGCTGGTGCTGCCAGGGTGTTCGAGGTTTGAATTTGCTGCTGTTAGAGTGGTCTGTGCGGCTGGCCTGGTGGCGGTGCAAGGTAATGCATGAGGGTGGTACTGTTGGAGTGGCGTGTCCGCTTTGGAGCTGGCCTGCTGTTATGGCTGCAGGCTGCTGCTGCAGGCTGCTGCTGTTAGAGTGGTGTGTGCGCTGGCATGTTGGTGCCGCTGCGTGCGCTTTGGAGGTGGGCGCTGTGTGCGCTTTGGAGCTGGCTTGCTGGTGCCGCTGCAGGGTGCGGGTGCAGGGCACTACTGTCAAAGGGCTGTCTACATCTTGGGAACGTGGGTGCTGCTACAGGGTCCTGCTGTCAGAGTGCGGTGTGCGCTATGAAGCTTGGATGCTGGTGTTGCTGCAAGGGGGTGGCTGCGAGATATCTATGGCAGTGGGCGTTGGCCCTAATGGAGATTCCCTTTATGCCGCAGCCAAATAAAAACAAGCGCTTGGTTGCCACAAAAAACTATCTTTTGCTATCTGGGGTCTATGCTGGCGTATTTTCTTTACTAACGCCCGTGGTGATGTCAGTTCGAACGTTTTGCAATCCGGAAAGGCCGAGTTGACGGCATTGCGGAATAAACTTCGGAGGATTTTGGAGGTTCTGCAGCTTTTTTGTGATCATATTTGTGTAGGTTTTCGGCAGGAATGCCGTGCATTTCATCCTGAAGCAGGGTGTCTGTGACCTTGTTGGAAGACAACAGAAAAGAGCGTTTATAGTCAAATGAAAAGCAGCAAAAGATTGCAAAAGATTGCAAAAGAATGCAATACATATCCTCATTGTTTCATCAGTTGTGTGCCAGTCATCAGTTACCTCAAAATGGGGGCCGCGTGTCATCCCGGTTGTCGAATCCAGGGCCAAGACTATAGTGGAAAGATTGTGATAATGGATTGTCATCCTTTTGGCAAGGAAATATGAATGACGAGACCAGACGGAATCGGTCAACTACTAGCAGAGTCAGACCACAGTGAGTCAATCACCCCCCACGTCGGAGTCAGCCACCCTCCACAGCCCCACTGGGGGCGAGGGTCGCGGGCCATCAAAGTGACATGGTTCCTTTAGGATTGGCTCAGGGTTGTTTCAGGGGTCTATTTAGGGTTGGTTTTAGGGTTGGTTTAAGGTTTCTGCAGGGTTTCCTTACGGTTTGTTTTAGTGTATATTTAGGGTTGGCTTAGTGTTGGTTTGTTTTTTTTTGGCTTGGTTTAGGGTTTTAAAGGGTTGGTTTAGGGTAATGATGGGTTTCCTCAAGATTTGTTTTAAGGTTGGTTTAGGGTTTATTTAGGGTTGGTTTAGGGTTTATTTAGGCTTGGTTTAGGGTCTATTTAGGCTTGGTTTAGGGTTTATTTAGGCTTGGTTTCGGGTAAATTCAGGCTTGATTTAGGTTTTATTTAGGCTTGGTTTAGGGTTAATGTAGGGTTTCGTCAAGGTTTGTTTTAGGTCTCTTTAGGGTTTACTTTGTGTTGGTTTTTGGTTTATTTAAGCTTGGTTTAGGGTTTATTTAGGTTCGGTTTAAGGTGAAATTTGGGTTTTGTTAGGGTTTGCTTGAGGGTTGGTTTAGGGTTTCTGTAGGGTTTGTTTTAGGGTTTATGTAGTCTTGGTTTGAGGTTTATCGATGCTTGTTTCAGTTTTTTTTGGTGGTTTGGTTTAGGGTTGAATTATTGTTTCGTCAGGGTTTGTTTTGGGGTTGGTTTAGGGTTTGTTTTAGCGCTGGTTTGGGGTTTACTCAGGGTTGGCTTAGGCTTGGTTTAAGGTTCATTCAAGGTCGGTTTAGGGTTTATTTATGGGTTAGTTCAGGGTTTGTTTGGGTTTCGTTTAGGGTGTATTTAGGGTTTGGTTTAGGGTATATTTCGGGTTGCTTTAGGGTTTCTTTGGGATTGGTTTAGGGTCAATAAGGGTTTCGTCAGGATATATTTTTCCCCACATCACTGTGTGGGGTTCTTGTTTCTCGCTTGGATCCCGCCGGGGGTTCCCGCCTCCGCCGCTTCCCATTTCTCACCACTCCTCACACCTCCACTTCTCACACCTCACTCTACACATCTCACTTATCACATCTCCCTCATCATTCACCACTCTTCACTACACCACTTATCACATCTCACTCATCATTCACCACACTTCACTACACCACTCCTCACAGCTCCACTTCTCACACCTCACTCATCATATTATCACAGCGCGCTGGGGCCGCGGCTGCCTTTCGCGTGGCAGGCGCATGGAGGAGCTGCGGCGCCCGTGGTCGCCGCTGGGGCCGCGGCTGCCTTTCGCGTGGCAGGCGCTGTACACAGAGCCTTCTGGCGGAGCTGCGGCGCGCGTGGCCGCCGCTGGCCCGCGGCTGCCATTTGCGTGGCAGGCGCGGTACACAGAGCCTCCTGGAGGAGCTGCGGCGCGCGTGGCCGCCGCTGGCCCGCTGCTGCCTTTTGCGTGTCGTGCGCAGTACACAGAGCTTCCTGGAGCAGCTGCGGCGCACGTGGCCGCCGCTGGCCCGCGGCTGCCTTTTGCGTGGCAGGCGCAGTACACAGAGCTTCCTGGAGGAGCTGCGGCGCGCGTGGCCGCCGCTGGCCCGCGGCTGCCTTTTGCGCCGGGCTCTTGTTTTTCACTTGGATCCCGCCGCTCCTGTTCCTGCCTCCGCCGTCGTAGACTTATCATCACCACTCATCACAGCTCCACTTATCACATCACAACTTCTCATCACAACTCATCACAACTCATCACAACTCATCGCATACCAACTCATCACAGCTCCACTCTCACACCTCACTCATCCAAGCTCCACTGCTCATCACAACTCATCACAGCTCCACTTCTCACAGGTCCACTTCTCATCACAACTCATCACAACTTATCACATCCCAACTCATCACAGTTCCACTTCTCACACCTCACTTATCACATCACAACTTCTCATCACAACTCATCACAACTTATCACATCCCAACTCATCACAGCTCCACTTCTCACACCACTTCTCACACCTCACTCATCACATCAGAACTCATCACAGCTCCTCTTCTCACACCTGACATCACAAGTCCACTTCTCACACCTCACTTCTCACACCTCCCCGAAGTTCACATTAAGCTTAAATACATAAAGGCTTGACATGTGGGGTTATCCGGTCCTTCTATTTTTAATGGTTTAGGGTTTACTCCCCAACAGAGTAAGCTAAATGGGTCTTCAGCCCAGAATAGCTCCGGTGTGCACAGGTGCAGGCGCCGGGTCAGGTTCAACGAGGTTCCGGAGAAGGTTCCGAAGGTTCCGGACAAGGTCTGGGAAGCTTTGGTGCAGAACCTAGGTCAAGTTCAACAGGGTTCCGGAGAAGGTTCGGAGAAGGTTCCGGGAGGCTTTGGTGCAGAGCCGGGTCAGGCTCAACAGGTTTCCGGAGAAGGTTCCGGAGAAGGTCCCGGTCTGGGAGGATTTGCTGCAAAGCCAGGTTAGGTTCAACAGGGTTCTGGATAAGGTTCCGGAGAAGGTTCCGGAGAAGGTGTGGGAGGCTTTGGTGCAAAGTCAGGTCAGGTTCAATAGGGTTCCGGAGAAGGTTCCGGAGAAGGTGTGCGGGGTTTTGGTGCAGGGTCAAGGCAGATTCAACAGGGTTCCAGAGAAGGTTCTGGAGAAGGTTCCGGCGGCTTTGGTGCAGAGCCAGGTTGAACAGGGTTCCGGAGAAGGTTCCGGAGAAGGTTTCGGGAGGTTTTGCAGAGCCAGGTCAGGTTCAACAGGGTTCCGGAGAAGGTTCCGGAGAAGGTGTGGGAGGATTTTGGTCAAGAGCCAGGTTAGGTTCAACAGGGTTCCGGAGAAGGTTCCGGAGAGGTTCCGGAGGAGGTTCCGGGAGGCTTTGGTGCAGAGCCAGGTCAGGTTCAACTGGAATCCGGAGAAGGTTCCCGAGAAGGTGTGGGAGGTTTTGGTGCAAAGCCAAATCAAGCTCAACAGGGTTCCTGAGTAGGTTCCGGAGAAGGTTCCGGGAGGCTTTGGTGCAGAGCCAGGTCAGGTTCAACAGGGGTCTGGAGAAGGTTCCTGAGAAGGTTCCGGAGAAGGTTATGGGAGGCTTTGCAGAGCCAGGTCAGGTTCAACAGGAATCCGGAGAAGGTTCCGGAGAAGGTGTGGGCGGCTTTGGTGAAGAGCCAAGTCAGGTTCAACAAGGTTCCGGAGAAGGTTCCGAAGGTTCCGGGGAAGGTCTGGGAAGCTTTGGTGCAGAGCCAGGTCAAGTTCAACAGGGTTCCGGAGAAGGTTCGGAGAAGGTTCCGGGAGGCTTTGGTGCAGAGCCGGGTCAGGTTCAACAGGTTTCTGGAGAAGGTTCCGGAGAAGGTTCCGGAGAAGGTCCCGGTCTGGGAGGATTTGGCGCAAAGCCAGGAAGGTGTGGGAGGCTTTGGTGCAAAGTCAGGTCAGTTTCAATAGGGTTCCGGAGAAGGTTCCGGAGAAGGTCTGGGAGGCTTTGGTGCAGAGCCAGGTCAGGTTCAACAGGGTTCCAGAGAAGGTTCCGGAGAAGGTTCCGGCGGCTTTGGTGCAGAGCCAGGTTCAACAGGGTTCCGGAGAACGTTCCGGAGAAGGTTTCGGGAGGTTTTGCAGAGCCAGGTCAGGTTCAACAGGGTTCCGGAGAAGGTTCCGGAGAAGGTGTGGGAGGATTTTGGTCAAGAGCCAGGTTAGGTCCAACAGGGTTCCGGAGAAGGTTCCGGAGAGGTTCCGGAGAAGGTTCTGGGAGGCTTTGGTGCAGAGCCAGGCCAGGTTCAACTGGAATCCGGAGAAGGTTCCCAAGAAGGTGTGGGAGGTTTTGGTGCAAAGCCAAACCAAGCTCAACAGGGTTCCTGAGTAGGTTCCGGAGAAGGTTCCGGAGAAGGCTCCGGGAGGCTTTGGTGCAGAGCCAAGTCAGGTTCAACAGGGTTTTGGAGAAGGTGGTCTGGGAGGCTTTGGTGCAAAGCCAGGTCAGGTTCAACAGGGTTCTGGAGAAGGTTCCGAAGAAGGCGTGGGAGGCTTTGGTGCAGAGCCAGGTTAGGTTCAAGAAGGTTCCTGAGAAGGTTCCGGAGAAGGTTTCTGGAGGCTTTGCAGAGCCAGGTCAGGTTCAACAGGAATCTGGCGAAGGTGCCGGAGAAGGTGTAGGAGGCTTCGGTGCAAAGCCAAGTCAGGTTCAACAAGGTTCCGGAGAAGGTTCTGGAGAAAGTTGCGGAGAAGGTGTGGGAGGGCTGGTGCAGCGCCAGGTCAGGTTCAAGAAGGTTCCAGAGAAGGCTCCGGGGAGGTTCAGTTCCGGGCGGCTTTGGTGCAGAGCCAGGTCAGGTTCAACAGGGTTGCGGAGAAGGTTCCGGAGAAGGTGTGGGAGGCTTTGGTGCAAAGGTGGGTGGTTTTGGTGCAAAACCAGGTCAGGTTCAACAGGGGCCTAGGTGAAGAATCCGGGAGGCTTTGGTACAGAGCCAGGTCAGGTTCAACAGGGTTCCGGACAAGGTTCCGGAGAAGGTCCTGGAGGCTTTGGTGCAAAGCCAGGTCAGGTTCAACAGGGTTCCGGAGAAGGTTCCGGAGAAGGCCTGCAGGTTCAACAGGGTTCCGGACAAGGTTCCGGAGAAGGTCTGGGAGGCTTTGGTGCAGAGCCAGGTCAGGTTCAACAGGGTCATGGGGAAGGTTCCGGAGAAGGTCCGGGAGGCTTTAGTGCAAAGCGAGGTCAGGTTCAACAGGGGTCTGGAGAAGGTTTCGGAGAAGGTTCCGGAGAAGGTTCCGGGAGGTTTTGCAGAGCCAGGTCAGGTTCAACAGGGTTCGGGAGAAGGTTCCGGAGAAGGTGTGGGAGGCTTTGGTGCAGAGCCAGGTCAAGTTCAACAGGATTTGCGGCCATTAATTCACGGAAACCCAGGTGAGGTGTTTCAAGCGCTTGGCTTCGCAGCACGCTTCAGAAAGATTTGCAAAACTAAACCCACGTTGTGGCTGTTGGGAATACCACCGAAGCTAATTTAGGGTTGGTTCAGTTGGGTTTTATCAGGGTTTGCGTGAGGGTTGGTTTAGGCTTTGCTTAGTGTTGGTTTGGGGTTTCTTTAGCGTTGAGGGGCTCTTTGTTGCTGACGTTCCGTTTTTCCATGTTCCATGGATTCCTTACTTGATGAATAGAAGACAGACAGATAGATGGATGGATGGATGGATGGATAGCTAGCTAGATAGAATTAGATAGATAGATAAATAGATAGATAGATAGACAGATAGATAGATAGATAGATAGATATAATTAGATAGAAAGATAGAATTAGATCGATAGAATTAGATAGATAGAATTAGATAGATAGAAAGAAAGAAAGAATTAGATAGATAGAATTAGATAGACTTAGATAGATAGATAAATAGATAGATAGATAGACAGATAGATAGATAGGTAGGTAGATAGATAGATATAATTAGATATAATTAGATAGATAGATAGATAGATAGATAGATAGATAGATAGATATAATTAGATAGATAGATAGATAGATAGATAGATAGATAGATATAATTAGATAGAAAGAAAGATAGAATTAGCTCGATAGAATTAGATAGATAGATAGATAGATAGATAGAATTAGATAGATAGAATTAGATAGATAGATAGATAGATAGATTAGAATAGGCTAGAATAGAATAGAATAGATTAGGTGAGATTAGATAGATAGATAGAAAGAAAGAAAGGTAGAAAGATAGAAATTATTGGATAGATAGAAAGATAGAATTAGATCAATAGAATTAGATAGATAGATAGGTAGATAGAATTAGACCGATAGAATTAGATAGATAGATAGATAGATAGATAGATAACATAAGAAAAGATTAGATTAGATTAGATTAGTTTAGATTTAGATTAGATTAGATCAGATTAGATTAGATAGATAGATAGATAGATGAATAGAATTAGATAGATAGAATTAGATAGATAGATAGATAGATAGATAGATAGATAGATAGATAGATAGATAGATAGATAGATATAATTAGATAGAAAGATAGAATTAGATCGATAGAATTAGATAGATAGATAGAATTAGATCGATAGAATTAGATAGATAGATAGGTAGATAGAATTAGATAGATAGAATTAGATAGATAGATAGATAGATAGGTAGATAGAAAGAATTAGAAAGATAGAATTAGACAGATAGATAGATAGATAGATAGATAGATAGATAGATAGATAGATAGATAGATAGATAGATTAGATAGATAGATAGATAGATAGATAGATAGATAAATAGATAGATAGATAGATAGATAGATAGATAGATAGATAGATATAGTTAGATAGATAGATATAGTTAGATAGATAGATATAATTAGATAGATAGATATAATTAGATAGATAGATAGATAGATAGATAGATAGATAGATAGATAGATAGATAGATAGATAGATAGATATAATTAGATAGAAAGATAGATATAATTAGATAGATAGATAGATAGATAGATAGATAGATAGATAGATAGATAGATAGATAGATAGATAGATATAATTAGATAGATAGATAGATAGATAGATAAGATAAGATAAAATAAGACAAGATAAGATAGAAAGATAGATAGACAGATAGATAGATAGATAGATAGATAGATAGATAGTTTCGGGGTGACGGACTCTTTGTTGCTGACTTTCTGTCTCCCGTTCATGGTCTCCCTGCATCCTGTGCTAGTGTTTGGGTAAGAACTTCACAGATGTGCTCACAGTGAATCCTTGGCCCACGCGACTTTGAAGGCGAACCTGAATGGAGTAGAGGCCGAAAATGTGGGTCAACCATTGGAATGATTTCTGTATCAACTGAGTGGCAGCCACTGTTTTGTTTCAATGTTTCTTGTTTGACTCTCTGATGAGATTAGAGTTGACTCATTTGTGTATGGGGACAGGTGGCCGTCGCATCCTGCCCAGCCGCAGGATGCAGCCAGAAATTCACTGGAAAATTTGGCAGCTCAGACATCTGCGGAGGTGCGCCCAAAGTGGAATGGAGTCGGAATGTTTTCCTCTTTACTTGACAGGACAATGAAGGAGTTCTCAAGTGTCAAGGGGTAAGTTCGATGTCGAAGATGGTTCTGCTCAGTTGAGGCTTCCCAAACAATGCCGGCTGTACTAGATTTAACTTTGGAGGGTCTTTAGCATGCAAGATTCCTGGTGATAGACACGAAACTATCAGGGGCCCAGCAGTTATATGTGGTTTTAGTGCATGCTCGCATTGATATTTGAGATAAAGAAAAACAGGCGGGTGGAGCCTGCCCTTCCAGTGCCAGAGGGAGCAAAACTGTCCTTGTTCCGATGTTTTGTCATAAAAGGATAAAAATTGCCGAGCTTGAACGAACTTGACCGGTTGGTTTTTGATAAACTGTTTAGTACCTCTCACAGATTCCAGTGCTGATTCGAAGTCGGCCGACAACAGCACAGTCTTGTGGGAGGAGCGACGCGTGAGATCAATTTGGAGAAAAAAGGACTTTGATAGATGTGTAACCCCTTTAAACTACAGCTCTGGATTTCACTGAGATTTGTGTTGCAATTGTTCCACGGCTCTTTCCCGAGACCTCCCACTCTGGTTGAGCTTAGGACCTGTCAGTCTCTTCAAGCAAAGTGTTTTGGATCTTGTTCTCCACCAGAAATGACTTGCCACCATGTGAGCTTCTGTTCTGGGATTGGTTTGCCAAGGCCTCCACTGACGCTGTGTTCAAATATTTCTCCACGGATTCTGGTGTTCCTGCTGAACGACTTTGGAATGCCATGCGCATTCTTGGGATCAACCCCAAGCAAGATGAGGATTTTTGGCAGCAATTACAGCTGTGCCCTTTTGCATTGAGATTATTACTTCCCTGCTTCCTTTTTCTGTTGATGCCCTGCTTCTGCCGTACTCAGGTCGACAAACATTTAGTAGATCTGGGTCGTCCGAAATACATCGACCACAAGATGTTTCACCGTTTCATCGAGGACTGAGATGAATAATTGGGGTGGCCCATGAGGTTTCATGAAGTTTCGTGTTTGCGTGCGTGGGTGTGAGCTGGGAGCTGTATGAAGTCTGCTTCATGTCCCTTTTGCAGATGTTCCAGAAGTGAAACAACTCTTTTGCATGTCGTACAGATCGCTCAACCGATCAAAGAAGCAACAACTGAAGTTCAGAGGCTTCGTGGAATCCCACGGAATTTCCATTGCTGGTGTTGGATATGCATGCTCGAGGGTCAGCAAGCTGCCGTGCAGGGCCATGCAGTCCCAACAGGCCAACGGGCCGAACGCCTGCAGGCCATGGTGGGGTCGGCGGCCCCATAAACAGTGGTTTGGTGAAGTCATGAGGGATTGGGATTTGATATGATTCTATTCGCTTCCTGTCACATTGTGCTGCGAATTTGGAGACAACCTCTGCACTTTGCTCCTGCATGGTGTAGGACGTTCTCGATTACCTAAAGCAGTTCGACAAAGACAGGAAAGGCGTGCTGTCCGAACAAGAACTGCAAGAATTGATGAGAGGCAGGATCAGATGGGTTTGGAATGGGCCAAAAAGGCTGGGTGCCAGGGATCAAAGGATGATGCCTGGCTGCCTGGTGCCGAAGTCTGTGTGCACATGCTGTCTCAGATGCCATGCCTTAAACAAGTACAATATCCCGCTCAGGAAGTCATTGAGGGAAAAACATGTCATTCAGCACGAGTCAGCATTAAAAAAATTTGGAACCACGGCGGAAACTATTTGGGAAACTGGTTGTCGGTGCGTGTATATTAGGACCCCTGGGTTCGCGTCCAGGAAGTGAGCTGAGTCAAGAGAAAGTCCAGGCCCGATGGGAGCTGCAGGACGGTGGAACTTGGAAATTGTAGCAGCTGGACGCTGCGGGAACCAGAGAAGGCTGTCATGTGTTCTTCACAGTTTCTCGCAAAACTGCATCCATCCATTTTTTTCCATTCGCTGCTTGAAAGGATTTACTCCTTGCTGCCTTGCATGCTCCGCCTTGCGAGCAAATGAATTACATACAAAAGTCTCATCCCTGAAAGTCTGGCATCCAAGGTGCATCGGCACGGATCACTGTACAGGAATTAAGGGCCTCATGCATCCATGCTTCAGACTCAGGGGGCAGTGCTACGTCTGAGATGGAAAAGGAGAGCCTGCGCGCAGCAATCATGAATTGGCCCGCAATCACGCCGGCCAAAGCATTTGAGAAGGCAGCTGGATACGCCTTGAGGACGGCGGTACAAAATTCGCCGGTCGCCTCATCTCTTCCGATAGCAACTTTCTGAGGTTTCACTGCATTGGGGATTTGTCTTTTGTACATTTAATTGCCAAAATGCCAGTTGGCTTGGACACTGCTGCCCCCCACCTCCATTGACATACACGGTGCAATTTCACCTGAGGGAGCTGCAGTAGTAGCTGTACCCAAAGTGAAGTCCAGATGCTCACTTTTTGTTCGTCCTCTGGTTTCCATGGGTGCTCGCTCAGGTACACCCCTCCATATTGCAACGTCCAAACTGCTGCCAAAAGCCCCTGAAAAAAGAATTCTGACCCCTGTGCCAATTGTCGAAGCTCTCGAAATGTGAGTCCAGGAAGACCCAAAAATCTGGCTGAGCTTCTAAGTGGTCTAGGCCACTTTCTGGTATCAGAGTCAGGCATTCCTTCGGGTTTGTGGTGTCTGGCAGCGGAAAACGTTTCACAAGGGGAACCGCAAATAGTCGCTGAAACTCGCCTAGCCCTATATAGGGTGGCCGAATGTTTCCATGGGCTGCGCCCCAGTTGGAGGTTACCAAAATGAGCCGAGACTGCCGTGTCGAGGGATAAAATTTGTACCCTAAATCCCATCTGGCCAGCAAATGCATCAAGGCATGCATGGATGTCTGTGCTTCGTCTACGGCCACTGAAAAGGTGTACCACTAAAAATACTGGTCTGGCAGTGATGGCATCCACTGTAGCCGGTATTGACTGCCCGTGTTTTTTCGAGCCAAGATTCCTGTTCATTGAAAGAGAAGGGATTTGGAGCGCAGAAGAAATATGTTCTTTCACATTTTCCGAACCTCTTTTGACAGCTCTGCGCGGGTACAGCATATGTTGCTCCGTTTCCAATCTACTGATTTTCTGGCGCAGGAACGTCATCTTGGTCAAGATCTGCATCCTGGGAAATTCATATATTCTGTCCGCGAATGCTTGTTCCACCAACAATTCAGCTTCCATCAATGAACTCAGCGAGAACGTCTGGCATGATTTGTTCACCCCAGCTAATGTACACTGATTCAAGCCATGTGCCAAACTTGGGATCCGGATCTGCGCCCATATCAAGCCATGCATCCGGTAATTCCTTGATGGTGTCGGCATCAAAACCTCCGTCCTGGAATCGTTGAAGCCAAGCTTGGGTTTGTGTGGTAAGCTTCTGCCAAAACATGATTCGAAGTTGTTCAGCTTCTAGCGGCACAGGGTCAATGATGAGCTTTTCCCCACATTGCCCAAACTGGAGTCTTGTGAGTTGCAACTCTCTCTCTCACGGCTATCTTTGACCAGGGGAAGGGTCCCATGGCTTGAAGGGCTTCAGCTTGGTTCAATCCGGTCAAAGTTCCTCCAGCAATAATCGGGCAATCATCAGTAACCTGGAGCCCCTGCCTTTGCAAAGCCTGAAAACATTGAGTGACTTGTCTCTTTCTAGGGATGTATGCAAGATGTTGATACAGTCTTTGTCGCGTCCACAGAAACTTTAAGCAACAGGGGCATGTCACCCCATCGATAAGGTGTTTCTCCTGAGCACCAATGTTGTGCGCCAGTCTCTTGTGCGCGGCAAGCCCCTGGGGGGTAGAAAATGCTCGCTGACAAAAGCAAACAAATTCATTAGTAGTAGCGTCATCTGCAACTGTAAGGTCATGAAACGAAGCCTGTTCTTTGAGGGCATGGAAAAACTGCGTGTGCAACCTATGCATCTGATGCATCATCCCTTCTTGTCGTAAATGACGGCGCAATGCAGTCTTGACCCTTCTCTGCCAGTCCCTAGACCCTTTCTGCCAATAGTCAAACAGATCAGTGAGATCATCAGTTCGGATTGGTGGTTGGTGCGAAAGATGGAGTTCAAGCTGTTGTAACCATGCCAGATCCGCAAGAAGACCATGCATGAGGGAATTGGGGCAAAGTGCATGTTCCCTGTGGAGAATATGTTGCAGCTCTGCCGGTCCAAATTCCCATAGGCGCTGAGCATACAAAAGCCGATCCACTGCATGCCTGACTCGAGGCTCTGGCTGTCGTGCTCTCCTAAGGATTTCAACTGCAGGAGTAGACGCAACCTCATCTGGCGTCAACCTGAGAACTTTGCGCAACAATCTGAGTAAGAAGGCTCGCAATTTGGCATATTGCCGTGTGGTCGGCGTCTGCCAAGCTCCAAGGCCAAAAAACAACTTAGTTCCAATCAGGGTATGGAATAGCTGAATTCGGGTACTTTCACGCAAATGTCTGTTGCAAAGGATAGGCCTGGCAACTTGTCCAAAAGCAGCCTGTGTGAGACCAATCCGTTGTTGTATCCCGACTTCCAGGCCATGATTGGCTGCAAAGGTAGTGCCCAGATGCTTCCAGGCCATGATTGGCTGCAAAGGTAGTGCCCAGATGCTTATAGCAAGGCACACAATGCAAGAAGACCTGCTGCTCTTGATACATGAAGCTACCACCAGGCTTGGATCCTAGTTGATATTTTTGCCTCAGCTGCGGAGCCCCACTTCCTCGGAATGTGACTACAGCGCTAGTCTTGCCCTTGTCAAGGTTGAGCAAAAAACCATATTTCTCAAACAGTTGCAGCAAAAATTGCAGAATTTTGCGCGATTCCCCTGGCATATCAGCCGCTCTGGTGGTGACCCAAGGAATGGCAAGATCATCTGCCCACGCAACAGATCCACCTGGAATGTCAAAGTCAGAAAGAAGTCTCTGAAATTCTTCCTGTCGTTGCGTCCATTCATGGAGTTGGCGCAAGATGTCTGCCATTAAAATGTGAAACGCGCAATCCGCAAGTGGACTGCCCGGTCTTGTGTCTCTTTTTGTGTTGGCAAACCGTCTGTGGTTTCCAATGGTCATCCAGGTCCCAGCATGAACATCCTTGATAGGCCGAATGAGAAACGGTGGTGCATTCAGTTGTTCCAGTAATGATGGCATGTGGAGCCGGTCACACATTTCTGATACATCAAGACCTTCCTGCTCAAGTGCTTGGAGTACGCTCATGATATCTTCTGGCACATGCACCCCCGACACCCGTTCTCTCACTAATCGATGGAATGCTGTCGCAAGGTCCAGAAACAAAACTGCCGAGGTGAGCTTCAAAGTGTCCATGACCCGCCCAAAGGCTTGCAGGGATTGCGAGCCATACATAACTGGCTGGTGGCTGAACGCTCCAAGTTGTCCTGGTGGTCGTTGCCGTTCAAGCAAGTGCATGAGTTGCATTCGTAGCAGCGCATGGACTCTTTTCGTGAATGTGGGTGGCAGCATAATACCACGGTAATTGCTAGCTATACAAGATGGCTGCCTTTTTTGTGAATAACAGCAAGAGGTCCACCTTTCCCAGCAATGGGTTCCTGCTGCCAAACCATCATTTTAAGTAAAAAAGGAAAGAATGCCTCGGCCATCTCACATGCATAAGTACGGAAGAGCACAGAAGGCAGAGCGTCATGGCCTGTAGCATCTGTAGCTTTGTGAGGCTTAGTCTGGCGCAAGACGTCCTCTAATTGCATCAGTGACGGAAGATCCATGATGCTAAGTTGTGTCTGCGCTGGTGGCAATTGCCTCTGCCTGGCATGGCATTCCTGCAACAGGTCTGCAGGTTCCTTCTGTTCGCCGGTTTCCAACTGCATAAAATGGGGCATCCACTGATCTTCCAAAGGCTCAATGCTCAAAGGGTCAAAACTTTCCTTCTCTGTCGGAATTTGGGCAGACTTCTTCTCAGCACTTTCCAAAATTGCCTGGCTTCGGAAGGGCCTGACCATTTTGAACTCTCTTGTGCAAGGGTTTGATAGAACTCGATGTCATCTTTCCTGGTGGCTTGAGTGACAAATCTCCCAAGTGAACGAAAGTTGGAAAGTGCGATAGCAATGTCTCTGTCCAATTGTGTCAAGATGTCATCAAAGGCATGGGCTTCCTGCTGAAAACAAATCCCATGTATACCATGTCTCCAGGCTGTGAAGATCAGCTGCAGGGACGTGCGTGACTGGAGTCGGTGGCATCTGGCCAAATTGGCTCTCCATTTCCTTTTGGCACATACTAACTCCCAAGTCTGAGATGTCATGTGAGCTTTGTGCGGCTTGCGAAAATGCAGTGGCTCTGCATATCTAGTACATGATGCCAATGCGGCTTGGAGTTGGCCAAAGTGTGAATGAACATCAGGTTGACATTGGTTAATCTGGGCAGCTAGCAGAGTCTGCAGTGCATCGGTGCACATGTGTGGGGGGCACTGTTTCGTCTTCTTGAAGTCAAGAGTCTGCGATCTGGCTACATTCGACCATCTTAAACAAACTCTGGCAGGTCTGTGATCGTCCCTGGACAGTGAGAAATCCGTTTCAATGTCAGTCCACGAAAGACAACTAGCAAACGGCCAATCAAAAGGAACCCCAATGAGATCGTTCCTGGTCCAAGTCCCGTTCGGATGTTTCCAGGTGCCCGTAGGGCCCTGGTGCAAATCAGCTGCAATAAATTGGCAGAAGGCATCACTTTTGGGACATGACGTCTCAGCACCATGGGCTCCAATGTGTTGGTTGGGGACATCACCTACCCGACAATTGACATCAGCAAGTAACAGTTTTGGCCAGCTGTCGTATTTCGAACCGAACTGTTGGTCAACTAGTTGCCAAAAAGCATCAATGTCTTCCATTGGTGCACCAGTGTGTGGTGCATGTGCTGCAATGATGATGGTCTTAAAGAATTCATTGCATACTCGCAAGATCAGCAATCTGGGGTCTGCAGCGATTATGGCAAAATGGGATTCATCAAACCAGCCTTTAGCATGAGGTTTGCCATCGTCATGAAATGCAAATGCGTGGGTTTTCGCAAATCCAACCATGATACCAAAATGGCCTCGCTCATTAGCTGGTGCATGAAAGAGGAAATAATCCTCATTCTTCAGTCTCAAATCAGTTCTCAATCGGGTTTCCAAGATGGTGATTTCTGCATCCTTCATTTGTTGTATCAATGTTTGCATTCTGGTCGGACCACCGCTCCACAGGTGTCTTGCTGCTGCGAACCTGGTAACAGGGTGAGGACGTTACATGTAAGCAGCTGAAGCTTGACATCACTGTGGCCCACTTCAGCATGTTTGGTCGCCCCAAATGGCAGAGCCGTAGCACATTCAGGTTCAGTGGTAGAATTGCATGGCAACAGGAGATGATCAGATTGCCAAGCATAGCCTACATGCGATGTAAACAGCGCCCATGCCCATTCCAAAGATTGAACAAAGTTTTTCTTTGTGATCTGCTGAAAAAAAGCATCCCAGTTATGTAATGGCGTCCCTTGTGCTGCACAACTTGCGAGTGTGTCCACAAGTTCATTACCTGGATCGCCGCTGTGGCCAGCAACATGGAAATGCGCGCAGCTAACCTTCCAACGTTTCCCAATGATTCGGAGGAGGCTTCTGATGGCATGACAAGTGTTTGGGTCCTGCTTGGCTTGCCATTTGCCTTCCGATTGCTTGCCCACTGGAAGTGAATCATACACGAATTCAACTGTGGGTGATGTTGCAAAAATCTCCGCATTAATCTTAACAAGATCAAAGACTTGGTTGCAAGCAATGAGAGAAGCGGTCAGCTCAGCAGTGTACGATTCAAAAGGAGGCTTCTGTTGTTGGACTGAGATAGCCCCTGCAAACTTCCAGGTTCCTTCTTGTAGTACAAAGGCAGCTGTTGCTGATCCAGAAGAATCTGTCTGTGCATGAAAGGAACCATCATAATAGACACGGATACACTCAACAGGTCCCTTCCAATCATACCAGTCAAGCCGGAGCCAGTCCAAGCATTGCGGTAGCCAGTGAGCTTGGGTTCCTAGCTGTGCCTCGACATCAAATGTGGGAAGTGAAAAGTGAGTATCAAGCCATATCATTGCCCGTTGGGCAGGTCCAAAATCAAGTTGTATCTTCTGGTCCAGATTGTTGTCAATGTCATGAGTCAGATCGGTTTGTTGAGTGCGAACATGCGTCTGCAACATTGCAAGCGTCTCCTCTTCTTGGTGGGGAATCAGTCGGCCTCTATCCACTTGCATCACAAAACTATATCCTGTCCAACATGGGATCGGATGCCCTGGCAAGAGTTGCAGTTGCTGGTACCAAATATCACAGTGAACTGGCTCTTGTTGGAAAATGCACAAGTCCTCATAGTTCACACCTTGCACAATCTGTTCAAAGGTGACATGTTCTGAGGTTGTAACCGCGATGCGCAAGGGCAGAGGGCCCAATCGTGAATCACAAATAGAAACAAGGGATGTGGACCATTCATCACGAGGTGCTTGTACCAGGATGACATGTGCGGTCACACCGTGTTCCAGCATCGGCGGAGCAGGCATTACAACTGAATATTCCACCTCAACATCTGGTTGTATCATCTCACTCCAGGATGCACGAATGCGCTGTTCCCAGTCAGTGAAATCTTGGGACAGCTGTACAGTTCTTGGTGTGTAGCATTTTGTCAAAGGTGATCTGTGGTTAACAAACCAGACCATGACGGTTGTGGAAGGCTCTTCATCTTCCCAGGAAAATGCATCCACTGCCCAGGATGAATGCAATGTCTGCACAAATTCAGACTGTGTTGTAATCTCCAGAGCATTAGGTTGAAATTCTGGTGCCGCAGGATTGAACTGAAACTCTCTGCAGTCATTCCTTCGTCCTTCATTTGTCCGTCTGTCTGGTCGTCTCCATCGATTTCTCAATGCCAATGGTTGATGCTGCATCAAAGTTAAATCCTCAAAGTGCAGATGTTCAGTAGGGTCGTTTTCGTCCAAGGTGGAGGCCGCTGGCACTACCTTCACCCGGACACTGTCTCCTGATTGAACTGCAAATGGGACATTGTTTGGCATCTCTCTACCGGCATATGTTAAGGTGCAACTTCGCTGTGAACAGAAAAATCCGATTTCCATGGTGTCAATCACCTGTCGAAGATCAAGTTGCCGTGTGACTGAGTAGGCTCCCTGTGAAATGCCATCATGCGCTGGACCCTCAAAGAGGGCGGTAATCACAATGGCTGCACGAGTTGGCTGGTGTCCCTGTTCCAAGAGGATGTGACATGCTTGCTGTTGTGTGCGAAACTGAGGTGGTTTTGAAGGCCGCACAACATGGATGGAGAATGGCAATCTAGGATCTAACAGATCCATCCAAGCATTTCTGAGTTCTTCTATCCACATGATAGGATGGTCGCTGAGTTGGATGTCCCTTGGTCGGATACAAGCCGTCCTACGCAAGTGGTGAACATACCATGTTTTAACTGCTAACAAATTCTCATTGTCCCATGCAGTGTGGACTCCATGTAATGGGAACAATTCGTCAATGGGGAGGATCCAATCGTCTGCTCCATCGTGCAAAGGCCGAATTCTACGTCGCACGTCTTGCCCCGGCAGGATCACAGGTATACCTCTGTTTTCTGTAGGTCCATGTGGGCTAGGTTTGCAGACTCTGGGCTGAGCCTCAACTGTGAGCTGAGTAAAAGCCACGTCATCATCCCCATCTTGGATTGGGATTGAGTGAGCGTCCATGGCAGCTGCCATTCCTGGAGTCCAGAGTTTGTCAGGGACTGGCATTTCTACTGCATTCAATGGTGGGACAAACACAACAATGTTGAAACCAGAATTGAGTTCTTCAAGGTCACCTGATGTGAGGATAATTTTGCCATGCCTGATTGTGCATCGTCGAAGGGCACACAAGTCGACAACTTTGACCTTCTGCAAGACATGCTGAATCGTCGCAATACATCCGATTGAGACTGCGACATGTGAGACGGATGCATGGTGAAGGTCTTGTCGGACAAGTGAGATGATTCTAGCAGCATGCGTAGCTGGTGCACTGTTTTGTTCGATGACAACATGTACAAGTGTAGATTCAGTAAGTGTAGATTCAGTTTCTACCGATGGTGGCTGCGGTGAAACAATAGAAAATCTGACTGGTGCTAATTGGTCAACGTGATCAGACCAGGCATCAACAATCAATTGGCGCCAAGCACTGCTTTCTCTTCCGACCAATCTAACTGCTCGATGTATCTCGCATCTAGGGACTCTATGGTGGTCAATGAACCAAGTAGTCACATAAGCAATTGGTCCTTCATCAGAACACTCGACAAGTGCATGCAGGCTGAAGTGGTCAACTAGTTTGTCAAACCATCCATAGACAACGTCATGGTAGCCACTTGCATCAATTTGATGCCTGTGTACATGCACATGTTAAGGATAATGATCCTGATCAAATCCTACTCGGCATTCAGCATGAGTCTGAACAAGTGCTAAGGCCTGATGGCCTCTTGGCGCTGATGTGTAGTCTCCTGTAGCTGCTGCTTCTGCATCATCAATTGTGATTGCAAAGTTCAGTGCAGCTTCAGTGGGAACAGTTTGATCCAGTGGCGGTGTGGCAACAACTTTCAAATAATCACCATGTTGGATATGCCTTACACTTTGATCTTGCTCTGGCCAAATGTCATTATTGTAAAAGACACGGCACCTGTCACCTTGAAGAAGGCAGTAGTTGGCAAGTCGTGCAAGTCGCAACACATGTGATCTGGTGATTTGAGGTACAATCCTATGCGCCTCCTGGACACTTCTGGTGCTCGCAGCGTTCCAAACGGAGGGACTTGGAAGTGAACTTCAACATCCAGAATGATGAGTTGTTCCGTTGAGCCTAATGCAAGGTCATCAACATACTGGAGTATCACAGAATCTTCTGCTTCATGTTGCCCTGCTAGTATAGCTTGGACATTGTGGATGCCAATCAGATTCCGCAGATGCTCTCGAAGGAAGCTCGCGATATCATGAAATATGGAGTTATAAGTTCCCCAACGCACAAAACAATGAACAACATGCCGGTTCAACCTATAAATTTGAACACCCTGCCAATGTTCAAACTGAGAAGGCGAATCAGGAACGGGTGTACCTGCGGTATGTTCAGAGTTGTCATCTCCTTCATTCTGTTGAGCGGGAGAAGAATGCTCGTGGCGGTCATCTCCAAGAGTGTTCTGTCGATCCCTAGCAGTTCCAGCCGTTCGTGCAGAAGCCTGGCTAGGCTCATCTGAAATTGATGCAGCATGTCGGACCCTTGGAGTAATATGCACAGAAAACCCATGGCCGTCATGCATGTAATGAGCCGGAATCAAACTGAAAGGAATGTGCCGCCACCTAAAATAAAAGGTGCATGTTTGGGTGTTGCAAAGATGCGAGATGTCAGCTGCCGCCGCCAAACCAATACCGCTAACCTCATCAGGGAGAGAGATTGCTGGAGCGAATGGCCTAAGATGTCCATGTGCATTCTGTTGGTGGACCGTCAGCAAACCGGCAAATCTATCTGCATCGATACCTTGCACAACAATGACATCCGCAACAACCTGTCTTGGAATGTAGTTACGATCAGGATCTGGCAAGACAGTGAAAAACTGAACATCCTCAATTGGTTGAATCATATCCCTCCATGCATCAGCAATTTCACGTTGCCAGAGTACCCAACGATGATCAAGTTCAACAAACCGGGGTACAACCCAGCGTGGATGATGAAAATGATGCACATACCAGGTTCGGATTAGGAAATTGTTTTCCATCAGGAAATCATGAGGTAACGCTAAAAACCCTGGCAGATTGAAAATGTCTGTGACAAATGCTGGTGGTGGAAAATGTTCTGGTCGGTTGCGTGGTGCATGAGGTGTTTCTGTGCTAGCGGCTGCAACACGTCTTGGGATGTTGTCTTGCTCGTCCGTCCGTCTCATTCGGAGTGGGGACGGCACTTACTGCAGGCATTTTCACCATTCCTGTCGCTGCTATGTCATGTGTTCCAAATCACTTCTTGATCCACCCACTGTTTGGCGTCTACGGTGGTGTAATCATTATTAATTAGATGGACGAACTGTGATGTCCTGCGACTCGTCATACTGGTCGATGTGCTCAGCAAGAACCTTGGACAGTTGGATGGGTCACATGGCTGGAGGCCTGTCTTCGGAAGCTGACGAGGAGCGGCGCCCTGGATGCATAAGTGGAATGACGTGCTGCACCTTTGTCGTGTTTTTTGAGGTAATTGAGCAGTCCAGTCTGGGAAGGGTACATAGACAGATGGTTTCCTTTATCAACGTGGTGACAGCATCCCATGAGTTGGACATCCCATGTCGAAAAAGTGACCTAATGAGGTGAATGTCACCTGGACATCAGCAAGCTGATCGAGTACTTCTTGGAGCTTTGGCCGCAAACAGCCGGCAGATTGGGCTTCAGTGGTGGAGTCTTAAAAAGAGGACATCGCATGTCCTTGTCCCATGTGCACAAGGCTGTCACACCCGACCCATGCATGGTGGGATAAAAGTTGCAAGAGTGAGGGGAGGACCGCAGTAACTTTCAAGAAGATTTGTTCGTTCAGGCAACGCGTTTGGTCTGATTGAAAGATCCTAAGAGATCCTAAGAGTCTAAATGCTTCTCTGCAGATTTTTGCACATCAAAACCACAAAATGACATGACATGAAGGTTCCTTGCCACCGTTGATGGCCTTGCTAGGTGAGGGCTGAAGAATTGATTCCTAGGCCTGGCGCTGAAGTGACTCAAGTTCCTTTTGGTCCTATGTATGAGCTTCGCATGTGAATGGGAGTTGTTATCTACTACGGTGCCTTAGAAGTGCTGAAAAGGCCAAAATCACTTACGCATGAGAAAAGAATATGCCCTACGAAGGCGTCACCAAAACCTGTGCTGAGAATTGAAGCACTTTTCGCTGAACCAGGCAACATCCAAAGATGTTCCTGCATTGGAAATATTGGAAGAATTACATATCTTCTTGACGTTGTGTTCCGGCATTGCATATGAATCAGCAGTGCCCCATGTTGATCAAAATATGTGCAAACGGTGACCAGGCAAGATGTCGCCTCCAAGGTGCGCGAAGCTGCTAGCTCAGTGGAGGATCTGTGCAGTCACTCTGTCCCCACTGGTCTTTGGCGCAAGAATATAACCATGAAATGGGCCCATCCAATTTGGAGATCATTCAGATCTGTTGTGTCACACATTTTGAGATTGAAGCAGTTTGCAGCCCCAAGGCCCTCGTTCAGATAGCAGAGGCAGAGGCCTGATGCCAAGCTACCAGCTTTAGACACGGGAATGCTATGGGATCCGCCCAATCTGGGAAGCTTATTCGTGCCATCATCCCTGTGCGCTGTGTCCTTCCCCTTTTGTCTTTGGCTGGAGAGGTGTTCATTAGTTTATTGCAACATCATTGTCGATAGCTGTGTGTTCATGACCATGATATTACATCATCATCTCATCATCTTCATCCTACTGCTCCTCCCCCCACTCTGCCCTCCTACTTGTCCGCCCCAGTAGCAACATTGGTTTTATTTCAGCAGAGCATCTTTATGAACGTGGGATATTCCTTTTCGCAAGAGAATCAAGAAATGCATATGCACAATTTATGTCACCGAGATGCAGGGGGTGGACTTTTGACGCCTTATGATTTCTCCACAGGTGAAGAAGTCAGGTTTGGTTTCTAGATGTTGGAACTTTTTTCCCCCAAACAGTGTGTCCACACTGATGGGTTTTACGGTAAGAGTTAAGGCCGGGGCTAGATGCGGCATTTTCATTTAAGTTCTCGCACAAACGGGCTCTTGTGGAGATCCTGTTGAAGTCCTCCCCAGGAGGTCCTTACATTAAGATCTTGAAAATCCTCTGCATTGGTGTTTGTATGAAAGTTCTTCTGGGACGCTCGTAGGAAGTTTTTGTATGGAGATCTTGTGAGCCCTCCATATATATTAGAGATCTATATAGAACGTCCTGCTGCTGCAGTTGCGATCATGTCTAACCTCGTCTGTTACTGTTCAAAAGCTACTGTTGCGTGCATCTGGCACATTGACTCCCTTGCGGGCGGTTTTCGTCGCGAAGCGACCGTGCATATATTTACTTTCTGAAAATTGCCTTGACAGCCCGGGACAAACCAAATAAGTGGGTAAACCAAAAACACATTACAATTGGATTCTTGATATTGCTGTGAGCCTGACTCTGACTCTCAATTTTTTTCGCAAAAACACTTAATTAAAGCGCCATCTCTTGATCCTCAGGGCTGAAAAAATATGTAGGCCGGCAAGACCCCAAACAGTGTGGGGGGTTCAAGTGTAATGGATTCGGGAAGTCTATGTGGGCTGTCATGTTGGAGGATGTTTGGCCATATTGAACGTTTTTTAGGCACTTATTGGGCACTTTTTAGCTCCGTATGAAGCTATCTTGGCGCCATATGAGGGTATGTTGGCCCCGTTTGAGGCTATGTTGGCCCCATGTGAGCCTATCTTAGGCCTATGTTGGGCCATCTTGGCGCCATATGAGGGTATGTTGGCCCCATTTGAGGCTATGTTGGCCCCATGTGAAACTATCTTAGGTCTATGTTGGGCCTATGTTGGGCCTATCTTGACCCATTTTTGGCCTATATTGGCCCAGATCAACAATTTTGACCCCTTTTGAAACTAGACGACTGTTGGCCCGAGAGCGAAAAAGACGTTTTTCAAACAGCTCTGATAATGATAGTCGTAAAAAATAGTCGGTGAATGGTTGGTGAATTTTATATGAGCTATCGAGGGATAAGTTGTGAAAAGTAAGATTGATTAAGAAGAGGATGCATGTGACAACCCATGCATATGCACTGTGCTGCTTGGTAAAAGGCATCATATGACACGTGTCTTGCAACCACAGAGAGACATAGATGGGGAAGAGAGAGAGAGAGAGAGAGAGAGAGAGAGAGAAAGAAAGAAAGAAAGAAAGAAAGAAAGAGGGAGAGGGAGAGGGAGAGGGAGAGGGAGAGGGTGAGAGAGTGAGAGAGCGAGAGAGCGAGAGAGAGAGAGAGAGAGAGAGAGGGAGAAATAAAGGGAGATTTGAGGTTCAACATCCATTTCGTGCGACAGGGTTGCGGCGGACTAACTAAAATCGCAATTTTACCTCAGTTTTTGACGTTCAACATCCATTTCGTGCGAAAGAGTTGCGGCGGGGCGGAGTAAATAAAATCGTAATTTTACCTCAGGTTTTGGACGTCCGATGTGCACGAAATGCTGCGCCTGTCACGTTTCGAGAGAGATAGAAAGAAGAGCGAGAGAAAGAAAGAAAGGAAGAGAGAGAGAGAGAGAAGATCTGCAGATGTGAAGGTGCGAGGAAGTAGATCAGCAAATGTGAAGGGTAGATCTGCAGATGTGAAGGTGTGAAGATGTAGATCAGCAGATGAGAAGGTGTGAAGATGTAGATCTGCAGATGTGAAGGTGTGAAGATGTAGATCAGCAGATGTGAAGGTGTGAAGATGTAGATCAGCAGATGTGAAGGTGTGAAGATGTAGATCTGCAGATGTGAAAGTGTGAAGACGTAGATCGCAGTGAAACGTTGTGGCTCAGAAATGCTAACCTTAGTGCATAGCACAGCGCTGGACACATTACAGTAATTTGATTTACTTCAAGACCAAAATCATCCATCAAACACCCAGGCCGATACCAAACTGGCGCTAGAGTCACCTCAGAAATTTCAGATTGCACGATCATGCATAGTTGTTCACTCGTACCAAGATGAGATCGTCTGTCATCGAGTTGGATCACACACACACAGACAACACTTTTCAACTTTTGAACTGCTGGTCGCACTAATGAGTTCATGTTCGTCACGAACAGTCTTTACAGACAAACAGCAGTTGGCTACTGATCTTGCAGCTTCGCCACGAACTGTTCTCCAGACGAATCGACAGTGGTGCAAATTAGTTTCCGCCCGCTGCACTGAGTTCCATGTGCCACATGGTCAAACGAACTTGAATCTTCATTTCATTTGCGCACATGGTCACGACCACGGTGACCTTCACCGACAGAGTCTTCAAAATGTCTTCCAAGCTACAGGCCGCTTTGATGCTTCCAAGCAAAGCTCGGTACCATGATGCTGCAGATGTCGCATGTTTGCTCCTTTTACTATGGAAATTCTCACATAATTTACCAAAAAAAGCTCGGTGCCATGATGCCGTAGTTCACATGTGCTACACCACTTCACGCAAACACTATCAACAAACCTCGGTACCATGATGTCTCAAATCACACATTTTACACTACTTTACTCCGAACATGTCAAGAAAAAGACACACAAAAAAAAGCTCGGTACCCTGAATGCCGTGGATGAAAGATATTATCTCATTTTATGATGAAAAACCCACACAATTAGCACAAAAAGCTCGGTACCATGATGTCGCGAATGATCCATCTGCAGTACCATGATGAGGTCAATGACACATGTTCTATGATTGGCTATAAAAGAATGGCTATAAAAGTTTCCAAACAAAAACAAACTCGTTACAAAGATGCAACGCAACACAAGTCGCTCAAAAAAAGCATGAATTGAAAAATTGCAACTCCAAAGTCAATGCATGTTTGTTGGCCCGACAAATGGAACTCAGTGACACACATATCATGGGAGATGCAACGCTGTAAACTGATGATGGCAGTAAGCTCAAGAATTCCCCGCGGAGTATTGCTACTCCATCTTAATGAACCCGAAGTAAACAAGCAGCACACACAATCAAATCACCTCAGCTGCATAGTCGATCCTGTTTGACAAAGTTCTGCATTGTTGCTCACACAGTTCTGGCTGCAACAATGGGGCTACTGCGGTCGATCTTTATCTGGGCACCTCCACGGACACGACCTTAGTTCCAGCATCTCTGTGAACGCAGCAAGATCTTCCAGCCAGTCAGCAGGCTGCTCCCAGGCATCCACAACGCAGTCGTTGCAGTGCCCGCAAATGTAACATCTCTCGGCTGCCATTGTCTTCCAAACATGTTCTATGCTTCTAGCTTTGTTTTGATATATTTCATATGATGAGGCACCGCAGCAAATACAGATGGTGTCTGCCTCCTTCCAATGACACAATTTCTTCAAAACAGCTGGCCAACCAGCTTTTTCCAGATAGTGCCTGGTTTTTGGTCGAAACGAATACCGCAAAGCCAATTCAGAGCTCCTAGGCACAAGTGAAAGAATGTGTTGTAGAATTTGATCACCAAAGACATCTGCCCTTGCAGAGATTCCCTGCGCATTCGCTGCCATGGCAGAACGCACTTAAATAGCAAAATAATCTATGCGACTTTGTTGGACATGGTGCCGAAAACAAAAACATTATCACCATAAAATGAAAGCGCCAGGTTTCGTATGTCTTCTTCTGGAGACTGTTGAGCCCAAGACAATCGATATTTCCACTACGGCTTCAGCTACAAACGTCACATCTCTTGAGCGAAACGCATCTTGTCCATTCGTTCACATCTGAGCCGAGGGATGTACAATTCACAGGTAGTAAAGAGGTAAGCATTGACCTTGCTACGCATTTGCACAACCCAATGCAAAGCATCTGCTCTTTGACTTCGAAGCTGAGAACAGACTCCTGACTTTGACATATCAAATAAGCTCGGTACCATGATGCCGTGGATGACCTTAGTTGCACGACTTTACAAACAAAGGCTCGGTACCATGGTATCGAACATTTAAAACTCAGTAAAGTACTGTGAATGATTCCACAATAAAAAGTTCGATATCATGATGGCATGGATGATACCTGTTTCACTGCATTTCACTGCATTAACATGGACATGTCCACAAAAGTACTGAAAACAAAACATTGAGTCCCAGACAGCACGGAAGCAACACACCCCGAGCACATGAAAGTTCAGCATCGCTATATGAGCGTTAGCCTTCTGACCGCAACAAAGCAAGGCGATCATCTTGCACGCAAACCCGAGTCGACTTCACAGAAAAGCGCCTTTCTTTTTTCATTACGTTGAAATCACAATATACATCAAATCCGCAGCGTTTGTCTAAGGAGAACTTCACGACACATCTGGGTGGAATATCGTTCTGATTCAATGTGAAACATTGTCCTGATACATGACGTCATGTCTAACTGCTTCGTTTTTTTGGTGATGCTGTTTCAACTTTCGTGTTTACTCCCTACAGCAGAGAAATAAGAGAACGATGTTTCGCCAAGACATCCCGCAAATTACAGCTGCGCCACATGACGTTGCAGCGAAGTCCTCACCGGATGATGTTAAGTGTAAAAATCGGAGAGATGACACTCAAAGAACATGCCGTCAACAGTTTTCATCTCATGACAATTTTACGGGATGCCTTTAAATTCAGGTCGATGTTTTACACGTTCTGACTGTGATTTCATGATGCAGCGTCTGCTCCTCGCTCGGACAGTCCCCACCGCGAGAAACATACGTCAGGTCGAAGTGTTGTATACTGTTCTTCCAACCCGCACGGATAGTTCTTAAAGTAAGATTGGCACATTACAATTTGACAAAGACATCCCGTAAATCTAGAAATCGCTACACGGCAGGCAACGAAGCGCCCCGCCAACAATGCTAAGCAAAAAGATTGGAAATTTCATCGGCAGACAAATGCTGTGACACCCAAGGGATGCGCTGCCAGGAAAGTCTACGCACGTACTTCAAGGCCTTCTGCTCGTCCATGCGTGCCTGCTCTTCGAACTCTCGCATCCTCTTCACCAAAGGAGGATTGTGTTCGTGCAGAAAATTTTTGAACACATTGCGAGGCGGCAAATCCACTATCCACAGATCTTCGAGCTTGGTTGGCCTCGACAACATCACGTACATAGCTAAGCCATAGTCCGCTTGACTCACCCAGGATGGTTTGGACATGAAAGCAAGCAGCCCTTGTCTCGCAGTGATGCCCTGCAAACCGTAGTGCGTGAGAACGTAACGAGGTGCGAGCGGCAACTGTTTGCGATGGATCTGCACAAATTGATTGCCTCCAACAGGAAGATCCCAGGCTTGATCACATGTCACGGGACGCAGCCAAACGTGACCTTTCGGAGCACTGCCATCTGGCAATTCAATGGCGCGATATTCCAGATCATCGATCTCGACCAAGACAGCCAACAGCTGATATTGCAAAACGACACTTCCACTGCCTGTTGAAATTGCAGGTTCCTTCGGGTGCAACTTGATGGAGCGAACAATGACAGGCAACTCTCGACTGAGCATCGGCATGTCCAAAATGCAACTGACGCGCACCGCCATCCTTTCATACAGAGGGCAAATGCCCATGAGATACTGCGTCCTAGTCATGTTCACAACCTGAAAATGCCTTCAGGCTCTGCTCCCTTGTCAACTCTGTGGGCCCCGAGGCGCGATCAATGGCTTGCACCAAGAAAAGAGTTGTGGACCTCTGTTGAGCTTCCCAAGCCACACGCAAATGCTGTAAACGAGCAACCTGTTCCCACGCAAGGCCGCCCCAGTGAGCATTCAACAACCTTGCGCGCAAGGAACTGTCAGACAGAAGTTGCTCTCGGCTGATCACTCGAGATTCCAAAGCTTCCCACAATTCATCCTCCAGATGTTCGCCTCGCCGCATCGACAAAAGAATCCTCACAAGCTGCTGTCCAGATGCACACTCCTGATCCAGCAAAGTGCACAACTCGTTGCAATGATTCCTTGAACGCAATCCGCCCAAGTTCTGAGGCATTGCTGGTGCGTTGAGTCGCCTCGTTCTCCATGGGCTCTTCAGTGTCACTTTGGTCTTGAGGCGCCGCAGGATCAGTAGCTCGTGGCGCATCCAGCCATTTGCACAAGGACGATTGCGCAGTGGGTCGCAGTTGTAGAAAGTCAGCGACTTGCACTCCAATGGGCACCTTCCCAAACCACTGCTTCAAGTAGTCACCCATGTCAAGCATCAGTCGGGATTGTCGAACAGTTGCAAATCGAAGCGAAGCAGCATGATAAACATCCGCGGGCACCATCGACAACTCGTCCAACAGCATAGCCATGATGCCTTCGATCTTCTTTTCGATGGGGCTGCCCTTGCTTTTTGCCGAACGCAAGGAACGGCGATCCAAGCTGCTGCTCTTGTGCACATTGGCCCACTTGTGCAAAGTTTTGGCCTCAGGCCCCAGGAGGCGAACAGCAGCATGAGTTGGAGCACCAGCAACATAACCGTCCTGTCCAAAAAAAACGTCGAAAGAGTGGCCTCAACACCTTGCTGTATGCAGACGTCTTTCCGGAGCCACCAGCTCCCAGCCAAAGACAATTGCACTGATTGCACCTTACCTTGCAGGCACCATCCGCAATGCAATTGTCCGGATTGCTCCGGTTGAGCCACATCCGTTCCATCACCCAAGCAATGGGCGCGATCGCCAAAATCTGTTGCCGATTCAAACTGTGCTCGACAAGCAAAGCAGAAGCGTAATCGCTCGGACCCACCTTCCTCTGGTTCAGCTCCACCAAAAAAGCATCTTCCGTCTCTGGCAAAGGCTGAAAAACATGATCTGCCATCATCTCATCATCCTCTTCACCACCTGGTGCATGAAGGAAGATCAACCAACAAGAACACGACAAGCAAAAAAAAACAACGACGGAACTGACATATTCAACAAAGCAGCTATATATAAGAACGACAAAATTGAAACAAAGCAAAACTCATTCACAACAAGAAATCACAAGAAAGCAGAAAGGGACGCTCTCAGTCCCCACGTTTGCACATCTCTAGAAGAATGAGGTAAAGATAAATATAAAAGGTTCTTAGTAAGACAATGCTAAATCTACGGAATTTGTAAAACTGAATGAATATATATATATATATATTATATATATATTTATACTAAAAATATGATAGAAGGACACTTGGCCAGAACCAAATCTCACAGGCAAAGGTGAGCCACCCAGAGACCAAAAGGGAGGAAATTGGGCTGACCCCCCCCCCCCACCGAGAGAGAGACTGTTAGGAACTATGCGACAAAAAGACCTTTAACTGACATGACCTGGAGAGAGATACGAAACATTCATCATCCATCAAGTTAAAGCTTAGGTTATAGCTCATCTTGCATAATAACTTGCTGCTACACCAAACTGTTTCTTGCTAGTGTGTACGCTTGTCCACTGCGCTTGCAAAAAGCCCTTGAAACAAAATTATCAAGACACATCAGGTAACCGTATTAGATAACCACAAAAAATCAGGTAACCGTATTAGATAACCGTATTGTCAAGACACATCAGGTAACCGTATCAGACCCACAGCGTCCTGCACTCCAAAAAAAAGCATGGATTATTAAAGCCCCGCCTCCAACACAAAATGCTAAGTATTGCTTCTGCAGCATCAAAGACCTTTGGGCTTCCGTGAGCGTCCATTTACGCTCCAATCCACTGACCGCGTTGCCTTTGATTCCCAAATCAATTCTCGCATCCGGAACACCTCCCAAACCATTCACAAAGTCACGGACACGCTGCAACGTGTCCTGCAACGCCGACGCTCTACGATTGCTTGTGGATGACACATGTTATGGTACTTTACTCTCGACATGTCAACAAAACTACATCACAAAAGCTCGGTGCCATATAATGATCCGAATGGCACGCGTTATATCGTTTTATTATGGAATTTTCCACACAAAACGTCACAAAAAGCTCGGTAACATGATGCTGCAAATGACATATGTTGCACTTACACCACTGTGAACATTTCAACAAAAATGCACAACAAAAGCTCGGCACCACGATGCCATAGATGCCACATGTTACGCGACTATACTCTCAACATATCGACAAAACGACATCAGAAAAGCTCGGTACCATATAATGATCTGAATGGCACACGTTATATCGTTTGATTATGGAAATTTCCACACAAATCGCCACAAAAAGCTCGGTACCATGATGCTGCGAATGACACATGGTACACTACTCCACTCCGAACACGTCAACAAAAATAGACAACAAAAGCTCGGTACCATCATGCTGCAAATGGCATATGTTACACCGCTTTTACTAAAAAACAACTTCGGTACCATGATGCTGCGAGTGACACCTGTTGCCATGGAAATTATTACATAAATGGTCAAAAAGGTTCTGCACCATGATGCTTTAATTGGCACATGTTACACCACTTTACTAATGAAATGCCAACAAAAGTACACAACAAAAGCTCGGTACCATGATGTTGTGAATGAAACATATAATCTCATTTTATCATGTAAATTCCCACAGACATCGCCCAAAAAGCTCGGTACCATGTCCTGCAATACAGATGGCTTTCGATTGCCCAACACCTTCACCCAATCTTGTTCCCGAAACATAGCTTCGTGCAGCGCTTCTCCATCCACCAGCCACTGCGTACGTTCCAAATTGCCCAACTCTTCTTGCAGTAGCAAATCATCATCGACCTCGTGTCCTTCTATGACGGGCGGGGCCGAGTCGTCTTCCAGATCCTCCTCCTTGTCCAAAGCAGTCATCAGAGCGTAACGCTCCGCTGTCCGACGACTGCTGCTGAGACGACGTGCAGCACAGTGCTGCTGGAAACGCTCCAACCAAGATGTCTGAATATAGGCCAAAAACTCTTGCGATGTCAGTTGAGTGTAATGAAAGGGCACCGACATGTCTGCGAACCAGGCAACCCGCTCACGGATGTGCAAGATGTCATGATAACGACAATCTGCTCCTTCTGCTCCACAGAACAGCTTCTCCAAACATCTAAAAGCGCCACTGTTGCCAACGACGCCAGCAACATACGAACGGACTGATGCAACATCCCGGATGACCGGAGCAGACAAGCCGGCCAAAACTGTTTCCTCCCAAACACCTCCTCATTGACATGTGAGCTTTCCAGTGCTTCCAAAGCAGCGTAAAACGAGGAAAAAGAACGCCTTGCTTTTCATCTTCTTCCATGGTGTGGCAAAGCACCGATGTGACAAACTGCAATCTCCGGAACATGTTGGGAATGGAAAGGGCAATCCCAACATGTGAGCTGCGTACTTCTGCACCTCTGCATCCTTCGGAAGATGCAAATCCGAAGGCACCACTACACTGTCATCTGCTGCTCTTACTTCCTGCGTATTTGATTTCACCTCAACACAATAAATACCTTCGCCCGAACCGGAACATGTTGGGAATGGAAAGGGCAATCCCAACATGTGAGCTGCGTACTTCTGCACCCCTGCATCCTTCGGAAGATGCAAATCCGAAGGCACCACTACACTGTCATCTGCTGCTCTTGCTTCTTGCGTATTTGATCACGAAAGCTAGCGTCAGCTAGCTGGAGTCTTCTTGCTTTAGCAAGTATTCCGGGGGCTGCTCAAGGACATCACGTGATTTTTCACGCGAAAGGGCCCCCCCTCCCCCCCCACCCCCACCACTATCACCATCATCAGCATCATCGTCATCATCGTCATCGTCATCGTCATCGGTTTCGTCATCGTCATGGTCATTGGCATCGTTCTCGCCATCGTGATCATCATCATCATCATCATCATCATCATCATCATCATCACCATCCTCATCATCATCGTCATCATCGGCATCAGGTTCGATCCCCCCTGGTCCCCCCCGAGTCTTCCCGAGAGGAGATTTCCGGCTGGTAGAGGGTCAGCATCCTCACTTAGGGTTTGACGCGGAAACGCCACCGACATTTCCCTGCTGACACTGAAGCTACGTCTTCCCTTCCTTCTTTCTCCTACCCCGCTAGCTTTCGTCATCCACCCCCGGCCTCAAGTTTCACCTCAACACAATAAATACCTTCGCCCGAACTTGTTGATGCATTTTAACATCAAATTTAAAAAGGGATGCATGTTTTTTGGACCTGGGCACCCTTTTTTTGGACCTGTACATGTCTTTTGGACATAACCAGAATTTTGTTTGGACCTAGGGTCACAAAAAATGTGGGGGACTTGCCTGTGTGTTTTCCGGACCCTGTGGGAATATTTTTTGTGGACCTGCATGTATTTGTTCTGGACCCACGGATTTTTTTTTCGACAGCCAAATTAATTGTTTCTGAGCTCGGTCTCTGTTTTTTGGACCCGTGCACCTGCTTCGTGGACCTTGCCTCCATAGGGTGGGGGGCACAGGTGGGGGGGACTTTAGGAGGCCACGGTGGAACCAGATATAAAACCAAATGAATGCAGGAAGTTGGTCAGGGGCACCGGGAATATTGACGCAACATGAATGCAGCGCAGGAAGTTGTTGAGGGGCACCGGGGAGGAAGCTTAGAGATTAAAACAAAAATGAACGGAAGAAGTCATGGGGAGGCGACGGGGGATTAGATATTGAAACTTAATGAATGCAAGAAGTTTACGAAGTTTGATGAGAGGCACAGGGGGGGTAAGGTAGATATTGAAACCAGGTGAGCGCAAGAAGTTGTTGAGAGACAAGGGGGGAAGCTTAGACTTTGAAACCAAGTTGAGATGCATGCAAAAAGTTGTTAAGAGGCCAGAGGTGAAGTCTTGAGACCAAGCGAACGAATGCAGGAAATTGGTGAGAGGCACAAGGGGGGAAAGTTTAGATATTGAAGCCAGGTGAATGCTTCCAAGTGGGGCACAGAGGTGTGAAGAGTAGAAATTGAGAAGAAGAGGGCAGAATGGTAAGGAGGTGGGAAACCCAATGTGTCACAAGGAGATGGGCGCTGCACTCCGTGGAGAGTATAGATATTGAAGCCCAATGAATGCAGGAAGTTAAAGAAGTTTGATGAGATGCACAGGGGGGAAAGTTAGATATTAAAACCAGATGAGCGCTAGAAGTTGTTGAGAGACAGGGGAAGCCGAGATATTGTAACCAAATGCATGCAGGAAGCGCAGGAGAAATTTGGATATTGAAACAGCATAAAGGCAAGAAGTTGTGGAGAGGCCAACATATGAAACCAAATGGATGCAGGAAGTTGAAAGGCACATTGGGGGAAGAGAAAGTTAGATATTAAAACAAGATGAGCGCAATAAGTTGCTGAGAGATGACGGGTGAAGCCTAGACATTGAACCCACATCGGCTGCAGGCAACGAAGACCATCATGGACAGGCAACGAAGACCATCATGGCAAAGAAGTTTGATGAGCTGTCATTCCTGTCACACAGGTTGGAGTTCAAGGCCCCCAGACTGGCTATACCCCTCGCAAGCAGCAACGAACTCACCAGTGACCCAGGATGAGTGTCCAAGTCGGGTCAAGCTGTGAGGACAACACTACATGGCACTTCCTGCTCAGTTGCATGCTAGTGCAGCTCTAGCGCCCTACTGTCTGAAGAATTGCGATGCAGACGCGCCCGGACAGAAACTGGAGAATCTACCAGGAGGGAAGGGTGAGGTCCAGCAGGAGGGTGTGCAGGTCCAAAAGAAGGGTAGCCATCTCCAAAAGAATTGTAGTAAGGTCCAATAAAAGTGTCCAGGTCCAAAAGAAATGTAACGAGGTCCAAAAAAAGTGTTTTCCATTTAAAAACACCAAAAACCAACACAGCACAAACCACTGCAAGCAGTTCTGGACGGAAGAATTGAAGCTGGGTTCTGGACGGAAGAATTGAAGCTGGGTTACCGGGTGGTGCTCTTTTTGACTTTTTTATTTCATTGCCATTGTTGCCATCTTGCCCGCTGACACTGGTGCCATTTTGCTCCCGGGAATGTCTGGCAGTTAGGGCGGTAGCAGTTCGACAATGCCAGTCATGTGAGAAGCCGCGCCTGAGAATTACCTGTGTTCACCTTTGGCGAAAACAGAAAAGCATAGAAACGCTGAGAAATGAAGGGGGGGGTGGAAAACCAAAAAAAAGAGTTCACTTTTTCCCTCTTGTAAACTCAGCAACTCAGGAAGTGGGCATAATGTTCATCAAAGTCGAAAAACTTCACTCCGTCCACTTTGCCAGCTTTTTT
>CAMXCT020000035.1:259117-317764 GCA_947184155.2 Cladocopium goreaui | reverse complement strand
AGGCCACCCCCTAATCCACTGCAATGCACTTCAAGGGGGCGGTCTTGCATTGGGGCGTCATCTTGCCAGACTTCTGAGAGGGAAAGGACCCAGGAGGCCCACTCGGCAGAGCCTTGGAGCGCTACGGGCAGCGCAGCTTCAGGTTGTCTTCCAATGTAGTTTTGTTTGGATACTTCTCCAACATCTATGGCCTGCTCATTAACAGTGACTTCCCATTTAGCCATTTCTCGGAATGGTAACGGAAGGCCAAACTCTAAATGAGCTGCTTGCTGCAGCGATGTACAGGAGGGTTCCGTTTGTTCCTTCCGTTGCCACAGTCCACACAGCAAGATTAGTTGAGCTTGGGAGAGAGGAGGAGGAGGCACTTTGGCATGCAGTCGAAGACCAACCACTGGAAGGAAATTGTGATGCAGCCATTGGGGCTTCCATTCTTGTGTACCAAATAAAGCCGCAGCCAACGGCAACCAGCCGAATTGGGCGAGGTCACCGAGACTGCTGGGCGGGTTGGGTCAGTGCTCGCTAGCCAAAGTTCTTGTATCTCAAAGAGGGTCACTGGCACACAATCGCTGTCAATCAGTACAAAATTGATGGTCGGAAAGAGGAACACACAAGCATCAAGGATGTAAGTCCCTGCCCATGTCGGGTGTACTTTATGCAGACCAGTGTCATCTGAAATGTGGACAAAGACAACTGTCGTGAGTTCTCCATATGGACCGACATAGCGTAACCGTTCTTTCCACCACGCTGCGACCATTGGCCAATGGCTGAGTCCAGGCACAGACTTGACCTCGTCCGATTGCAAATCACGATTGTCCGTCACCAAATATACCGTATGGTAAGGCAAGAAAGCAGAGCTTTGACTAACCAACCATCGGTACAACTTGTGCCAGTCAGGTCCAGGTACGGTTTCGCTCCCGTTGACCATTGCAATTTCATAGTCATGGCGATCAGGTTCAGCTGTCTTCTTATGGGGGTCACCAAATCGCCAGTGCTGTTCAATTGATACATTCAGCCCATACTCAGTAGAAATGCTCTTGTGCTGTTCAAGTGCGTAGAGCAAGTCAATGAAGCTGATGTTAGGGTTCTTCGCGTACCAGGATTTCACAACTTGTTCCCTGGAAATCAGAGACATCACACTGTGCAGTTCCTGTGTAGCAGAATTGGGTGTAAAAGTTATTAAGGGGGAGGGTGGGGGGTGTTGAGAATCCTGACACGTCTTTGGTCAGAAGACTCAAGCACTCCAGTCAGTCTCGAAAGTCGAAATTGATCAACTAAAGAAGAACCACCGCAAGACCGACAAAACAAACAACAGCCAGAAAAGGCCAAAAGCAACACACAAACGAAGAAACAAGGGGGGAGGGGGCGAGTGTTGAAAAACCTGACACGTCTTTGGCCAGGCAGTTCAAGCACCTTAACAGGAGGAAAATGGATCGAAAATCACCCAACACTCGAGAAATTAAAGAACGACAACACAACAGAGGCGGCGCACAAGGCAGTGAGGGAGCAGTGAGGGAGCAAAAGTGAAATCAGGGGGGAAGGAGAGGACAAGAGGGGCTGGAAGCCCTGACAGTCTTTAGTCAGAGAATCCAGGCACGACAGTGAAAAGGAGAAAGAGAGGGAAAGGGAGGGAGCAGACCACAAGGACGAGCCAAAGAACAAAAGAGGAGAGGAGAGAGCAAAAGAAAGAGAGGGGTGGTGGAGAGAGGCGCTGGTAGCCCTGGCACGTCTTTGGCCAGAAAAACCAGAAACCAAATGGAATGGAGAGAGAAGATGAGGTGAAAGGAGATCACGCAATGAGGGATACTATCGTGGAATAAGGTACAAAGCACAAAAGAACAAGATGTGATCTGTTGTATGACAAAGCAAGCCAGTAGTAATACCCTTTGCCTAATCAACGGAAGGGTTTGCTATATCGATCCCTCAACGAGGTAAGGAGGCACCCTATATTTCCTTTTTCTGGAAATAAGCTGAGGCAGCAGGTCTGTCTACTGTCGCACTTTGAGCCGATAGGATCGCATGAAGCGGCAGCTACATGTAACAGAGCACACTATACTTGCGTAGTGAAAGACATCATGGTTGAATGAAGAATGTGACTAATGTGTACTGCTTTTTCGTTTTCCCAGGGTCGCAAGCAGGCCAGAATTCAGCCTTTACCTGGTGCCAGCCTCTCACTGGGAAAGTGTTCATCTGGAGCACACAATTAGTCAACTTGGTGCAGGAATGTTCCTTCCCGGTTGAGCTCCGGGGGTGATTGCAGCTCATTTCGTATTCGTACTGGTAAATACAGTCCTTCTAGTATTCTGCGCCATCGAACCGTAGCGAAGTTTATCTGTCGAGACTGTTTGTCAACGATATGTTGGTATTTCCACACTGTTTTATTCATGATAGTGGTGGCCCTATCTGTCAACGCTGTGGGTTTCACTCGCGCCAAAGAAGATTGCTCACGTCTCATCACGTCTGTTGCGCTACAGAATTGCTGTAGCAGGTCAATGACCGTGTCTTCAGCACTCTGCGCAGCAGCAGCCTGTACAGCGTTGAAGACTTCGTTACGGGCAAGGTGACCGTACCATTGCAGTGAATGGCAAAGCACGGAGGCAATCTCAATCTCCTGCCATCGGTCCGCTTGTGCATCTAGGAGCAGCTGTACATTTGTCCTGTGCCGATGGAGGACAGCAAGGAAGAGGGGTGGTAGCGCTCCTTTCACGGGCATCACCGAGGCACCAGCCTCAAGCAAAGTTTGAACAAGCTGCGAGCTGCCCAACTCAACTGCTAATTCCAACATAGTGGTAGGTTGCGTTGTGGGCGGGATGATATTGGGGTCAGCTTGGGCTTGTAGCAGTAGATAAGTTAAAGTGGCCCCATGTCGAGGGAAGCAGTGGCCAGCAGTAGGCTGGTAAGCATACGGATCAGCAGAGTGGTCTCGAAGGATAGCAGAGGCTACTAATGTGCTGACATGCCCTCCCTCAGTCGTCACGTCCATAAGGCCTACGCCCTTGCCAAGAAGATAGCTTACATCAATCACATCTTTGTGCTCAATGGCAGTTATAAGGTCTTGATATTGCTGCGCTGACGGGACTTGCAATGACTGTACTATATAGCATAATGCTGCCTCATTTGTGTCAGTGTCGAATTGGACAGCCCTCAATGGCGATTGGATCACTGACGAGCTGTCTGCGTAGAGGACCACTTGGAAGGGTGAGTCCAATCTAAGCACATTCGCCGTCTGCTTCATAATGTCCCATCCGAGAGTTGTCCGTTCCACGACGTCCATCGTTAGGGCTGTTTCGCCAAGGATTCCATGGCGCACACGGAGTCGCATGCTTGCCCCGTAAGATGAAGCGGAGGCAACCCTGACAGTCTTTAGCCAGAGAGGCCTCGCACTTATGACTGCAACCACAAACCTCGTCTATGTAGGGGAGAGGAAGGATACAGAGGGGTATGCCTGGAAGTATAAAAGTCAAAAACTGATCTGACCATTTGTACTCGAGCCAGAATTGCTTCGCAGATCAAACAAGAAAACCTTGCCACTTGGTCTCATTGACATGCAAGACAGCACAATCTATGCGTAACAGCAGTCAGATGTCACAGGCACGCGCGGTGCAGCCGTCGGTGATAGCACAGGTCTAGCAGATACTGTAATCTATTTAGTGAGAGACTTGCTTGTACCAGGAAAGGGTGTTGATACTCAAAACAGTGCTGTTGTTTGAGCCACAAATGTTGCAGGCACTCCACCGAGCTGCGTGACAAATGGCCACATGCTCACAAAGACACATCCAGCATGTATGCAAAGGATAACATATCGCAAGACAATGTTTAATCACGCATTCTTATATATTGTATTCTGCTTGACTTTTACTGATCCATCAGTAGGCATACCATCGAGTGCAATTACCTTCTTTTCACGTCCTGCATCCTCAGGGTGAGAATAAGGCCACAGTCTTCGCTGTGGTTCCTTCGGACTTTATACAGCATGCAGATGTCAATCTAATGTGCACTCAGCTCTGACTTCCCTCTGTAGCTGGCTCTGTGCAAGATTCGGTTGGAGCAGCTGAAACAGCTTGCCCTAAATCTTCCTCTTTAGCCGTTGCTTGTTCTTGCTCGATTTGCACTAAATTGCTCACTACTTCTTCCATTTGGGTGGCTGCTTCCATGACAGCATTTAATAGAGTGCGTGCATACGCCAGCTGTTTAGCAGCCCGGGCCCGGCCCTCTGCTGCAGGTCCTAGTGGCGGTACTTCACCATGTCGCCACATCGTGACTTTGCTGGTTGTATGGGTTGGCACTGTTGCGGCTGATTTAGTCTCAGACTGATCGGCAAAGGTCGCATTGAGTTTCTGCAGATCACGGGCACTGTAGTTCCCGGATGGGTCAAACTGTTGGGTACTCGTCTGTCCCGAGGGGTCCGAGTACTTTCTCTTGCCATGTAGGTTCTCTTCTCTACGCGGCATAGGCTTCATGGCACTCTTGTGTTCAAAGCCAGTCTTGAAAGTTTCGTGAACTGCTGAGCTACAGCGGGATTCTCTGTTCAGGGCGATGGTTTTGTCCGTCACCTTGCCTGAGCTATTGGTCAGTTCAGTGAAGGGCCAGCACGGTGTGCGATTTGCCAGGATATTATGTTCATGCATCCTGTCAACATAGAAATGATTCAATTTCTCATTGTGTTGGTGGTTCGTGATGACTGCAAATCTTCTGGGGCTAACCCAAATCCATAGATCTTCCTGAAAGGACTCTGTAGCATAGAAGGGCCATATCTGTCGGCCTCCCATTTCCACAAACCAAAAGTTGGTATAGTCGTCATCACTGGCCTCAGTATCTATGTGACAGAAATCATGCGACAATTTGGCGGAGCTGGACCCTGGGTAGGCCCAGTCCGGCGGGCTCTTCATGTCGTCATTGAGGATAATATTCCAGCATTCTCCATTGATGCACATTCTATATTCATAGAAAGACCACGCATGGAGCTGCTTGGCGTGCTCATAAAAGCCCTGCTGCCGATAGACCTGGATCCCATCGTATTCCGTAATGTAGGACTCTTTGTACCCAGGTCTCTGGGATTCACTGTGAGCCTCAGTATCATTATTGCCTCCAGCTGGGCCTTCTTGGTCAGGCCTAGTCAGTGGGCCTGCCTTCAGGGTGACCTTGTCACCAATCCAGTGCGCCATGACTGCCCTCCGGAGTGCACAAGGGTATGGGGGAGTAGAGACAGAGAGAAGGAAGGGAGAACGAGGAAGTCGTCACAAATAACGGACAGAGACGGACCAGGGAGCACACTTGAGTACAGACAGTGACGATGCAGATGGGGTGGCAGAAAAGGAGACAGCCAAAGGGAGGGGAACGATGAAGAAGGCGGGAGAGGGAAAGTAAAATGGAGAGAGGGTACTCCCCTGACAGTCTTTAGTCAGAGGAGTGGGAACCCTGCAAATGGGAAGGTGGTTTGAGCCACAGAGGTGCGGCAGGGTAGACAATATTGCTGACAGATCTCAATCTGCAGAACTTGACCAGGGTGGGCAAGTGTACTCCTGAGTACCGCAGCTTATCATGCTCTCTGTCGTGAAATGACCTATCTCTTCATTTCTTCAAGATTTTCTCTCAATGCAGTAGCACCCTTGAGTACATTAGGCAAGCCCCTGCTTCGAGCCGGTTGATTCATCAGAAACTTGTTAAACAGTGAGTAAGTTCGGTATAACTATGCTGTACATGAGCTAAGGCTATGTACACCGTAGATGAATCTGTGAGGCCTATTCCTTCACGGGAAAGCTGTTCAAGCAGCAAACCATCAAGGCACCCTACCGTCTCTTCTTTGATTGAGAAAAAGCAGGGGGTCCTGTGCATGAGTCCATTGGATATGAGGAGGTAGTCTTGAATTTGTTGTTCTTCAAGTCTGATTACTGCATGTGTAGCAGTGTGTGCAATCCAAGTCGCAGCATCAGGCATTCGTAGGTGTAAAATTAGCAGTTCGATGTTGTCTCCTATAACTCCAGACGGAGGTCTTGCTTCGGCCGATATTGCGCCGATAACTCCATCCACTACATCTAAGTGCTTCATTTCATCACCATGGCAAGTCAGTGTGCGCTGTCTGGCTATGACTCTATGTTTAGCGTTAATTGCTTGAAACCATCAAGTAAACTCCAAGGATGTATACGGGGTAGTATTTGTGGGAATTGTGTTGTGAGGTAGTCATTCTTGAGCACATAATGGCAAGCGCAGGTAATGAGTGGCCCGTAAATCGTGCGAATTCCACTAATCTGAGATACGGCAACTCAAAAAATCACCAGTCATTTTACTTTTTGTTACAGGAGGACGACTTCCGGCGCACTTAACTCTCTGTCGGGGCAGCGAATGGCCGCAGTGGGCCGATCCTGCACGAGGAGATTAAACCTTATGGCGGGAGCCATCATTCTGGCTACATCCGCTAGGAGCGTGCTTGGTTGGAGTCTTTGCACTGTTGAACTGGTCCCAGCTGCTATGGTGGTCCAGATGCGGAGGTTGGGTGGCAACCCTGACCGTAATAGTAGAAAAGCAACTTCCACGACTGTATCAGCTGCTTGCCGCATGGTCCTGCGGTCCAGAAAGCCGCCCAGGGTCGCAGTAATGTGTATTGTCTGAATGTTCAGCCGAAATGGTCGGGCATCGATTGGTACTGGAGCAAGTCCCGCCTGATCGGTCATGCCTCCATCAGCAGCTGGAACTAGGTATAGGTGATTGACCCACAACCCTCGTGTAGACGGACAGCTAAAACCTGCCAATCGGACTATGTCCTCGTATGATGCTGCTAGTGCTGTCAAAAGATGCTGTGTGATGCGCTGTCCGTCCAATTCAACCTGCTGAAGGTCAGCTTCTAAGGTGTTATATATCAATTGCAATCCATGGGCTTCTTCTGGGAAAAAGGTGACACATCCACACTGTACTAGCCGTACTGTACGCCTGAGGTCCCGCACAGCCACCATAAGGTCTTGTGCTGCTTCCAAACTATATAGGATCATCTTTACCGGCATAGAGAGCTGGTGTTCTTCTCCGCGAAGTCGCACATACTCCATGACAGTACGGGCAGAGAGAGTGGAGGCCACACTAAGTAAAGATTGCTGGTTTGCGAATACAGTGAAAGGGACAGTAAGGTGGCAAATTGGTGGATGGTGGTGTGGGTCAGTTGCAATCCCGACGCGTCTTTGGTCGGAAAGACAACGTGACCATCATGGTGGGGGTACTTCAGGTCAGGACATGTCAAAAAATTGGTACATGTCGGTTATGTCACTATGATGACTGTTTCGCTGCGGTACCTCAGCCTGTGTGATGGAGAGGATGGATTCAAGTTCCTATCCCGTTGTCACTGAACTAAGCTCCCATCTAGTCTTCACACCCTTGAACTAGAGGAGAGCCTAGGACACTGAGTGAGTTACCTAGAGTGTACGAATTAGTACAAGAAAGCAAGAACAGACAAGTTAAGTACAGGTTGGGGGTCATCCTAAGCCCTTCCTTGAACATCACGTACACTCGCCCTTGTAGAAATGTCATCTATCTTGCTAGTGGGTATGCAGTAGATATTGCTTGTTCGGCATGCCAGCTTAGGTGGGATGAAGTACCTGTGAGCCAACAGGAGAGCATGTTCACACTGCAGTCACCGTCGGCACTGTCAAGAGGAGACTTACTGGTCCCTAATAGGTAAGCATGTGGTTCAGTTCACATACAGTTACTAAAAGACGTGCGAGAATCACCACATGAAAAGCTTCCCAAGGAGCACCTCTTTCGATTGCCTGACGATCAACTTCGTTGGACTTCTGCTAATTCATTGTGCCTCACAGGTCATTGAAAATGGTTGCATACGCTTCACTTAGAGCATGCCAATTTTGCTGTAGTCGATAAAGTGCTCGGTTAGCTTCTTGTACAAGATCATTGTGTTGCATTTGCAGCACTTGGATGCCTTCGCTGAGTTGGAAGATCCTATCCGCTTCATCTTCATGAGTAGGAAAAAGGCCTGCTATTGCGTTTTGGCACTCTTGCGTGAGCCGAAAATCAAAGCAAGGTCGATCATCTTCATGGACAGCACTGTTGATTCTTGATTGTTCACTCAGTGCGATTCCTTCCAAGGTTGGCTGCAGTGTTTCGATGCGATTGCCTAGTATATTGTAAGCATGCATAATTTCTGCAATAATAGCACATTGTTGGGCACTCTTTGCAACAATTGCAAATCGTCTGGAGTTGGCCCAGCATGCATATCCGTTGTGTCGCACCTCTGCTGCAAAGGGATAAAAACCTCCGTATCCTGCGATATTCAACCAAGCCTGCAGGTAAACCTCATCACACTCCCGAGGAATGACCTTATGGAACCCGTGGGGCAATGAAGCCCCCATCATTACTGTCGCCTCCTCCGGGAGCCATGACTCATCCTCAGCCCATAGGATGTTCCATTTTTCACCGTTGAGCCATGTGCATACTTCCATCAAATTGAATGCTCTGCACTCTATATTGACATTGTGACATAGCCTATGGATAGGATATTTGCCGCGGTGTAGATTCGTCAACATATTCGGGGTGCTCTGAATGGTTTCAACGTTGTATCCTTTCCAATGGTAGTTCCTTAGAAATGTCATGAGCGCAGTCGACATGGCTTCGCAAGTGGGGCGCTCGCCAGGTGCAGTCCCGACACGTCTTTGGTCGGAAAAGCACCGTGGTCTGGTAGCTGTAAGTCACATATACTCTTTATGGTGAAGTCAGGCAACAATGTTAGCGAATATGCCTGGACGTACCTGGCCTCATCAATGGAAGTAGCACATCCTTAGGTAAGCTGTATTTGCTGAAATCTGTTTGAGCCGATAGACTACGTGTGCGATGGAGACTGTGTGAACTTCGTTACCCAGTATTGGAAACCTAGTAGCTGACGGCATGGGAAGCTTTGCGATAGCCTAACAGTCAAACTGAAAACACACGTGAGCTTGTTTTTTCAGTGGCTGCACTAAACTGCACTGCGCGCGGCTCAACACGTTGGGACTAGCTAGCCTATCATGGCTCAGGCAAATTGGGTACAGGGGGCTTATAGGCACCCTGTTATCTTTCTTCTATTATAGCACTAGCACTTCTCGTCTTTTATATGCTCCCTGCTAAGGTGAGCGCGGGAAGCAGTTCTTTCTCACATCATGTAGTTTTTCGTCTACACTTGAACTGAGCTCAATGCCATCGGGATATACCACTGGGACTAAAAGCTCATTTGGAGCATATTTCATTTCTCATACAATGTGAGCTTTGTAGTCTGCTATGTGAAGTGGAGCTCATTGCGATTGGATGTTCTCATCAAGCTTTCCTGGCATTGGTATGTCTAACCAGAATACTTCCCTGGCCATGTTGCTTAGCTTTGAGCAAATGGTAGTGGGCAGACTGTAAATTGTCGAGCAAAGTACAGCAAGCCGTGTACTTCTTAATGACACGTTTAATGTGGTGGAGCCGTTAGTCACAGCTTGATGCATCCGATGTTGCGCACGCCATGGCAGGCAACAAGATCACTGAACTTGGGTAATTTCTTTTGAAGCAATCTGACGCAGCTCATATGAGGGAGAAACTCTATATGATGTGTTGAATTCCAAACAAAAATACGTAAATGTTTGTGGAAGGGACCCCTGTCACGTCTTTGGACAGAAGTGCCCTGAGCTATCTTAGAGATAGAAAGCGACATATACTTCTGATTGACCTCATTGCATAGTTAGGGAAGAACTACAACACGTGGACGATGGTCTGTAGGAATTGCACTATTTCATGAGGTAACTGACATATTCACAGGTTGGGTCATTTATCTCATAATGCCACCACTTAGGAGCCAAAAAGGGAGTCTGCACAGAATTCTTGACTATGTGTACTGCCAATCAAGTACATAGTTGGATCGCAACCCATGGAGCAAGGGAGAGCAGACAAGATCAAAACACAGCAAGCACCGACACGAAGATAGGCAAGGAGAAGCGACAGGAAGGAAGTCAGTGAGTGGAGTACCATTGGAGCCTCGCTACCTAGTACCGAAATCAGAAAGAGAGAGAAGAGAAGCAATACACTTGAAGAAACAACAAAATCAGTGGATAAGTCATTTTGCCCTCTGCGCTGATGACTGTCTTGTGGCACAAATATATGTGCATGAATAGGTCCGCTCATTCCTCGAATTTTCGCTTCACAGATCTCTGACTCTGTTGCCTGCCGTGCTTCTCTTGCCTGCGACTTGCCTCCCATCTCTGAAAGATTCTTGCTCGATCTATGGCAGTTAAAGTTTTCGGGTTCATAGTTTGCCAGGAGTACTAGAGCTTCCTCTAGCGCCCCTAAGGCCACTCTCAATTGAGTGACAGCATCCTCCGTTCCCGGGCCGACTAGGCTCGCATTGGCAATTGCCTTAACCAGGCCATTTCGCAGCTGAGCGACTTGATGGGATACCGGGTTCGCTGAGCATGGCAATGGTTTCTGTCTAGGTCTCTCGGTCTCCGCGCACATTGGCAGAGATAGGGAATGTAGGATTGACTACCTGTGAGCAGTAAAACGGCTCATGAGTCACCATATTACGCCTTCCCTCATAGCAGTAACACAGAGAAAGGTGTTCCAAGAGAAGGAAGTAAAGAATAGGCTCGGATTCTACAGCGCTTGTCATACTTATTTGGATGGAAAGTTTCTGTGGCTGAGAGTGGGTAGAGACAGATAGGTGCTACGGGTCAATCGTCATGGCTACTAGCTGCGAGGTGATACTTCAACTAGCGTAGTCAATAGAGGCATCTCTCTAGGAAGGGATGGAATCACCATACGCCTGACTAAAAACGAAGATCATCCAATCGTAAATGCCATTAGGCTACACTACCGAGGATAGGTATTTAGGTTGCTCTACGCCGTTTGGCCATGCGTTCTGTAAAGGTATCAAAGCCTGATGTTGGTGCTTGTGTGTTCCACCGAATGGGTCGCGTCCCAAAAAGTTCACTTTCGATGTTTCTTTTCCTTTCGGTACGTGGGAGGGGGGAGGGATTTCTGGCCACGTTAACATCATCCAGAGTCTGTATAAGAGCCTGAGCATCTGCGGCGAGTTCACGTATACTGAAGAGGGGGGGATCGCATGAATCCAGCTGTAATTGATGGAGCATTGCCCGTTCTGCTTCATAAATTAAGTGTGGAGAGATTTCTTTCGGGAGCCAGAGTCCGTCATGGAGCCAAATTGCTGATGTTACGTGGCACCTTCTCGTTAGCTCCTTGTAGTAAGAGATCATAATGTGTTCTTCATACCATTCAAGAGTTCGAAAAGCAGCATCTCTGACATGAGCAACGTATTGAGGCCTCCTTAAGGGCAAGTGGTCATTAACAAGCGCTTGTGTTGCTGATTCAATTTGAAAGCAGAGATGATATAAAGCTGGAGGACATATGATATGGTGTTCCCTTTCTATTTTGGCACACGCTTCTCTTGCCCCTGCATTCATTACAATTAGTGGATGTCGCTTAACAATTGCAGGCCGCTGATTCAGCGATACCAACCCTAGCAGATCAGTAAGTATTGTTCTAAGATCTACTATATGTGGGAGGTGGCTGCTGCGAAGGAGTCGTCTCATGATTTCATAGAATGCGCCGATCATGTCCACTTCCTGGTGCGTATTTCCAAATAGAAGTAATCGCACCTTTCGTGGTAGTCTTTGAGCACAGGGACCTCTACCGTACAGTCGGCCCAGACAGTCTGTTGCAGACGCCGTATACTCTACTACTCGGGGTTTCGTGAGATTGGCAGTGCCCGCTAGGTAGGCCTCCACCTCTTTGAGATATTGCTGGTTTGCAGCTTGCACAATAAATTTATTTACCAGTTCTATACTTATATTCGGGACCTCGGTAAGTAGTAGGATCGTACCACCTAGAGGCCTCTCTTCCAGTACAACAGCTCCAGATTGCATAGCCAATTGATAGGGCGCTTCAACAACGATTTCTGTAGGCTCGCTTACATGAGCTGGGAAGGCCTGGGCCGCTCTGCTAGCGACGCCAGCAAGATAGTCTGCGAGTATATTGGCTTCTCTTGGACGGTATACCCATTTTCCATAGTCAAAAAACCTCGATTGTTTCCGGCGAATTTGCTGTATAATAGGCTGTAGGTCTATCCTACGAAAACGTCCTGCAAAGGCTAAGTGCTTAACGATGGGGAGGATGTCCCCTTGTAGATAGGCCTGGTCAACTGCGTAGCTTCTGTGTGCAATTTCCTCACACAAAAGGTCTGTTGCGAGATTTGCTGACACCGCCTCAGCAAAGATATTGTCTGGGCAGCTAGGCAGTGCAACAGACCTCCATTTGAGCAGCGTTAATCCTTCTCGCTGGAGCTCTAAGAGAGCAGCGCCCGCTCCACCTTTTCCCCTATCAGCATGACAGGACCCGTCAAATTGTACTAGTAGTGTTGTTTTGTCAGACTCAAGATAGCTGCTGAGCACTTCATCGGTGCCTATAGGCTGTAATGCCGTGATACGGCAATGATAGTCGCCACACTCACACTGGAAAGTGGAGAGCGAGACATTGGGGGAAATGCCTGTTCCAAACTGGATAGCTTGCTGGATTAAATGTAGAGGTTCAGAGCCTAAGGGGACAACCGCAACCGGTTGATTGGCTTTCACTGCTTCACGCGTAATGCATACCCGAGCTGGTGCAAGGGCGCACGAGATGTGGAGTGGGGGTTTGTCACAGCACCAGAGTAGCGAGTCATCAACAGAACAGTGGGCGGAGACCGATTGTGTCCTTACATGCTGCATACGAAGGTCCAGGGGTAGCTCTGTTTGTACTCTTTGCACGAGGTTATGTATCCAGGTATTCATGGGGATAAGGGGAGCAGAGATTTGATGTCTCATTGCACCAGCTTCCCGTAGTAGCAACCTGAATTGATGTACTACTCGTGAGGCAATTGCTAAGTGCTTAACGCTCTTCCTTGACCCTTCGGCCAGCGACAGTATTGAATCATCACCTGTTAGGCTTCGTAGTGCGCTAATAGGTACTACGCACCACCGAACCCAATGCCCTACAGTATTATCCCCCTTTGTACATGCGACGCATTTTTCCCAGTCTTCACTTACTGGTAATTCTTCTTGCATCGGGAGTTCTCTGTGTGCTGCCTCAAGCAGTCTGACAAGGGAGTCTGTCGTAAAGGCCGTTAACTGTTTGGTTACTATACAGGTTTCACAAATTGCGGTTTGGTAGCCGCCGAGTGGGTATGCACGGCCAAAGTTTGCGCAGAGCGCACATCTTTTTTGCCGGCTTTGGCCACGGCGTGCCAACCACTCATCATCATCCTCATTGACTGCCCAGCGTAGCAAGGTGAACCTAGTAATACTAGGAATCCATCGCTTGTTGACCTCGCACGCATGACTGAGCCATGCCCAGCTGACTCCTCCTGTCCATCCGGCTGTTAGCACTTTGTTACGAACATAGCGAGACGCAAGTTGCATCATGTGATGAAGCACACATTTTTTGACTGCATTTATTCGTTGTTTAATTGTACCACTTCCTGACACAGCTCTTGTTAGGACATCTTCCCCAACGACACGTGCCCACGCTTGCCATAGTATTCTAACTTCGTGTGTTTGTCTGTTCATTGCCGGTGGACTCTCAACATAAAGTTCATGAACCTTTCCTCCTTTTCGCAAAAATAGCCCTAATGCGGAAACAAGGATACTTACACCAGGGTCCAGTAGTGGTGCAATTTTACACAATCGAAATACGAAGGCAAGGAGGTCTTGTCTGATCCAGCTACGTCCTAGTAGGAGTTCAGTTGCTGCTGCCCGTAGCATTTGAAGATCTTCCGTGGCAGCACCAAAATAGGATGTAGTATATAGTACAACACTCTGTGCAAACGTATTGAAGGCAATACTCTTAGAGACAACCGAGAGGATTGGCTGCCTAAACAGCCTAAGCCGATGTATAAACTTTTCGGCAGCTTTAGGATTGATTTGTTTCAGGGTAGTAGGATGTGTAGTTACTGTCCATAAGTCACGGTCAGACAATTGGGCGCGCCCCAGCAGTAATAGCCCGAGTGAAGTCGCTACCCCTTGGATGCAGTGTGCTCCGAAGCCTGACTGGTCTAACTGACGTAGCACCCAGCTTGGAAGCGGACTGTTGATTACTAGAGCTGTTTTGCACCTACAGTTGCACTCCAATGCCAGCAACGAGCATATGGGTGTGTAGTCAGTTCCGTTGAGGATCCGGCAAGCTTCTCGAGGGGTCAACCCAATACACTTGTCGGCTCGTGCAATTATGAGTGTCTTTTGTGAAAGGATAGCCGATAAGATCGCTGCTCGTGCGGTTGGGTATGTCTTCTGCCTGAGGATAACTTCACTTTCGATCCGCCCAGGAAGGGATTGGACTGAAAAGGGGGGACAGTCAGAGCTAATAGCTTGCCAACAAGTATGCTGGTCAATTTGAAACCCTGCCGACCAGCAACATTGATAGCACTTGTGGACTCTACTTACCCAGGTAATGTCATGTCCTGGTCCTGCAATCGTGTTGTCATCAATGTATCCCTGAACGCTAATGACCCGGGGGATACGATTCATATAGTGATATATCGGGTCCATTGCCAAACAGAACAGGAATACTGAGAAAGACCTTCCCATGTCTACTCCCACATGCACAGCCCTAGGCGGCAGAAGTCTGCCTTTATTTGAACCTTCCAGAAACCGACTAAAGCAAGATGCCACGAAACCCTCCTGCACATAAAAGTATTAAAAATATATATACATACATATACCAGAGTATACATATACGTATGTATATATATCAAACAAACAAAACGATACGCCCGTTCGAAACGCGTCTCTCGTTCTTCTGTTCATCGTGGACTTCAAAAAACAATGCAGCTCAAAAACCAATCTTGAAAAATTTCAGTGAAAGTTTTCACATGCCGCTTCGCTCAGTTGCACTCTTTCTTTTTCACAGCAAAGCGGGGGAATGTACGAGGATCCCGTTTTTGAACAACGGGCGGGTTAGGCCTCAAGAATCACTACTCTCGCAATGCGTCTGTAGTGAAGAAAAGGACAGAAACAACCCTGACACAAGGAATCCGTTGTTTCTGGAAAGGAAAAGGGAGGGAGAAACAGCGTTTCTGGGGGGGTAACCCTCGCCGAGAAAGGCAAGACGGAACCCTCTCCACCCACCCTATATTTGAGGCGAGCGCGGAAACATATATTTTTTATGTTTCCCAAAATTCAGAAGGTTTTGTTTCATGAGATTTTCTCCAAACAAAACAGGAAACTGAAACTGTTGGAACCTTTGTACCTTGTACCTCAGGATTCTTCTGCAAACAGTTTGACAACAAAAAAGGTTTGAGTGCAGGTTCTGTTTGTCGTTTCTGTTTATAGCATCTCGCACTTCAGTCTAATTTTTGTCAAAACAAAAATTTTTCTGTTTGGTTCATATAAAGGGATCATCACTGCTTTGCATTGAGTTCGCCCTTATTTGAACCTTCCAGAAACCGACTAAAGCAAGATGCCACGAAACCCTCCTGCACATAAAAGTATTAAAAATATATATACATACATATACCAGAGTATACATATACGTATGTATATATATCAAACAAACAAAACGATACGCCCGTTCGAAACGCGTCTCTCGTTCTTCTGTTCATCGTGGACTTCAAAAAACAATGCAGCTCAAAAACCAATCTTGAAAAATTTCAGTGAAAGTTTTCACATGCCGCTTCGCTCAGTTGCACTCTTTCTTTTTCACAGCAAAGCGGGGGAATGTACGAGGATCCCGTTTTTGAACCCCCATCCATCTGATCCCGTGCTATCCAAAAGAGTGTTGACAGTTTGCCAGTCAATGGCAACTCGGCTTACGCCTAAGGCGTCCAAGTCTCCTGTCTCTAAGCGGCTGGGTTTGTCCGCCAGGTTACTGCTCGTTGGCACTCTGGCGTACCAAGTTTTAATCTGGTGCTCCATTTCATCTATGACGAAACCCTGCACCATTCTGCGTCCGTACTCTGTGCTGGTTGCACCATTTGTTAATGCTCCTCTTGCCGCTTCGTTGTCCAAGTAGTAGACACATTGACTGTGTCTCATAAGCCGCCCCCATTCCTTCATTGCACACCAAACAGGTAGCAACTCCAGTTCAAAGATCGGGTGCGCTGACTCCAGCATCAGTTTCTGCATCAACTCAGTTGGTACTCTCTCAGAGAAATAACTGCAAAGCTTTCCGTCCGGGCTAAGCAAAATGGCCCCTATTGTCCCTTCCTTGTCTGTTTCACCCTCACAGGCTCCATCACTGAATACAAGCCAGGTCTGCAGGTTTGTCGCTTTAATGCACGTTGGAGGGGCAGATAGAACTCTATCTCTCAGAAACTTTATGGCATTGATCTCAGGGTTGCGAAGTGACCTTTGCACTCTGCTGTCTGACACTAAACTGCTTATAGTCCTCAATGCCTGTTGGGCTATTCTGCCACCTGCGAAGCTTTCGAACCATTGCAAACGTCCTCTCAACCTCTCAGCATCCTTTGAAGTCATGACTCCACAAGTCAAAAAACTCTCCAGCGCTGTTTTCAACTCCTGGACCCTGTTCTCAGTGTGCCCCAGGAGTACTACTCCCTTTTGCCCCTCCGGCTTCAAGTCAAACTGCACGCCCAATGTACGGACTTTTGTGTCCCATCCAACTGCTTTCTTGCCATCGCGCGCAAATTGAATGCCCAGCATGTCAAACAGGCTTTCAGCTGCTATTGCTGCACTGTTTGCGGCCAACCCCTTGGACAAAAGGGTATAGTCGTCAAAGAAACTTGTCCAACACAAACGAAGCCCGCGTACGCCCAGGTACCAGACCGCCATGGACACACGAAGGAAGGCGCTTACAGAACCTATGGCTCCGAAGGGGAGCGCATTTGCTCCCAGGAAGTTCACTTCTTTGTCTCTGGGATTCCAAACTGCTAACCTCAGCAAATCTCGGTCGCTTGAAGCAATACCATACTGCTTGTAGGCATTCTTTAAATCGTAGGTTTTTCCTACGACTTTTTCCATTGCTTCACCAGGGAGGTGAGTCAAGCACCAAGCTATGTATGCTGACATCTCATCCACAGAGTGCACACGCAACCTTTCGCTGGAACCGCACGTAGCGTTGAAACCACCTATGGTGCTGTCATCTATAAGTCTCACCTTTTCACCCTGCTGTAAACCGAATCTTTTTGCCAACAGTTTTGATTTGACATCACATGCATTGTCAAACCATGTCCAACCCTTTGCAACCTCTTCCTCGGTTTGTTTCCAAACTTCTTCATTCAAAGCCTCATCACCAGGTTCCGCAACTTGCTTACATATGCCATGGTTTACCCCTTTCGCTGTTTTCTTTGCTGTGTCCATGTCATGCTCCGGTCGCTTGAAGGCTGGTGGGAACACTTTTGACTTTGGAAGCCCGCCTGAGAGTGGAAAACCTTTGCAAATGTCTTGGACCAGGGTATCATCTGGGTACCCCAGCTCATTCAACATCTCTTGAAAAACCAACAAACGTTTTCCATGCAGCACCTGTTGCAAGTGAGGCTCCATGTTGTTATGCAAATCTCTTTCGGCAGACTCCAGTTCTTTGCACCGCTTTGTCCATTTCATCAAAAACGCTGCTCTCTCTTTCACCAGCAGGTGGAGGTCACCTGAGAAATTCTGTTGCAACATGGAGGTGACCTCATCGTTCAAGTGTATGGCTAAAGACCTTGGGTGGCCTACCTCGATGGCCCTTTGCAAAAAATCCCATGGGTCCCTGGGCACGCCCATGGTGCACAGTTCTGCCGGAAAAACTTCTGTTGTTCCAACTTTTCCAAGCATTGGTGATTCGCGGTCTAGCTTGTATTCTTTTCCGTCCGAACACCAAAAGAAAAAATTTGCTCCATCTTGTTCGCTGACCCGTATTGACCCCCATTGAATCTGTCGCTGAACAATCCTTGCACCCTTTGGTTGTGTTGTAAAGAAGGTGGACGCTTCTGGATCACAGTTGACAGCGTTCAGAAAAAAGATGTAATCTTGAAACTCGCTGACCAGCGGCTTTAACTTCTTTCCTTTCGGCAACATATCCAATATCCAACGATGAGATGTTGTAGAAGATCCCGGCAATTGCGTCTGCAGGTTTGCAGGGTTGTGGGCTCCATGTTGTATGGCGTATTTCAAAAGCACTGCCATGATACGCTTGCATAGCAAAACTGGATATGCTGCCTCTTCTGCTGTTGGGAATTGCAGATTTTTCCCCACAGGATTTGGGTTCCACTTGGCATGACTGTGGCTTCCGTCACAAAAAACTCTGAGCGCTTCAAAAGTTGCGTCTGTGGCCCACCATTTTGTCAGTTTGTTCCTGGCTCCCCCATGCATACAATTGTGAAAAGACACACTGTGACCACCAATTGATGCCAAAACTTGTTCAATAGCCGGGAAAACCCAGAAAAGTGAGTTTTCTGGGTTTTCTATTGAGCATAGGATCTGCAGGCTGTAGCACACTTCTACGATCTTTGCTGTTGCTTCGTAGACAATGTTTGCTGTCTCTGTGCGCACTTTGTCCAGGCCTGATAGTCCATCTATTCCCATCGGTTTTTTGGTTGACCTCAGGGGGCCTGGAACTTTGAAGCCCCTTTTGACGAAAGCTGAAAGTTTTTTCTCTCTTGCTCTTGATGCAGTGCCGCAAGCCGGGGCTAAGTGTACCGCTAGGATCCTGTCTTTTTCGGTATGCAAAATGTCCAAAACAGCTTGAAGTGACTCAGGCTCTGTCAGGTCGTACTGGGCTATAAAAATTTGACTTGCTCTGTTTGCCGTCTTGTCAATCGGCAATGTCTGAAAGCCAGTGTCACGAGCCACCTTTGACAGCCTTGCTGTCCCTGCAAATATTTCCAAGAATAGCAAATCATGAATGCATTTGCCAGAAAACTTTGTGAAACCACCACTTGAATTTTCCAAGTCTGTGAAGCCCTTTTCCTCCACGCAGTGAGACTCAGTCATGACCTTTTCCATGACTGTGTGAGACCTTTCCATGGCCTTGCCAGTGTTTTGAACTTTGCCCTCAAACTTCTGTTTTGCCTTTTCCAATCTTCTCTTCAAGAAGTTGTGTTGTAAGACTGCGCCATTCCGCGATAGTCAGTTTGAGCGGCAGGTCACCAAACTGTGGTTTGTTCTGTGGCACTTCATGCAACAGTGCTTTCCTTTCTTACACTTTCCATTTGTCACTTCGTTCTTGCAACCACTCTTCAGATTGAACGCCCAACATATCGGGTTTCCAGCTTCATCCTTTTGGCTGAAACCTTTGAGCTCCTGCGGACACAGACTCTTCGCCTTGGCTGAGGCTTTCGGCCTTTTGTTTGGCCTTGGATTACCAGGCCCAGTTGGTCTGGTGTTTGTGCCACCAGTTGTCGAGGAGCTAGCTGCTGCCTTCTCTGACTCACGTGGTGCTCCTTTCGGTAACGGCAGCATGTACATTGTGACCCTGGGATCAGTTCTAAGCTCCCGCATCTTTTTCTCCATTGGAAAAACTCCGGCTGCATCTGGTTGCAATGACCCTTCCATTTCTTGGGCCATCAGTGTGAACATCTCCCTGTCAGCACGGATGATTTGACCCGTGGATACTTTCGCATACCCTGCTGGTGGTTCTTTTGTCAACTGGGAGAGCAGCTGTTGTACCCAGTTTTCATGTTCTGAATTGCTAATCAGCCCACACTGATCAAACGCCAAACCACGTCTCTGCATTGCCCATTGTAGTTGTAGATCCGTCGATGTGTCAACTGAAGGAGGCTCTTCAGCTGACGCCAGCTTCACCATCTGCTGCTCCAAGGATAAAGTGACTGGCTTGTCCTTCATGTTACCTTGGATCTCTGAGTCCCGTTTGCTGCATTTGCTCGGGGCTATCCATGAAATTGAGTCTGACTCTTTCATCTGGGCCACCATGTCCACCAAGGCGTATGAGGGCTGCAACTCCCCTCTGATACGCACACCTTGCAACCTTGTCTCCTGGTCTCTCAAACGTGCTGCCTTCTCTGCAATCGGCAACTTTCTGATTGTCTCGTTTGACGAGTCAGTTGCCTTTGTCTTCAACTCCGCCATCACTGTCGCTGCGGCCTCAAAGTGGATACGGCGCAATGCCGCTTGTGTCCCAAAGTCCAAGTCCACTCCATCGTTGAGCTTGGTGGTGAACTCTTTGAATTGTTCGTCCGATGGTGGCACTTGAGGAGTGCCAATCGCAAAAGCTAATGCACCAAGACTACGAATGCCTTTCCCATTCAGCAAGGTCAGCAATGACCCGTCTGGCACTAACTTGTTGCAGTGCTGTCCAAAAGCCGCTTCAGAATCTGCCAATGACATGGCTCTTCCTGAAACGCTTCTAGAAAACTTTATTCTGACATGGGATGCATTGTGTCTGACAAAGTTCTGGTGCATATAACATTTCAAAATTCTTTAGGGGAGGTTTAACCTGCACAGCCAGGCAAACTCACAAACGTTTTGTCACGGCCTAGCACAAGTCCAGTTCACTGACCCCATGAAATTAAATGAATTGATTGTTGAAAAAACTGTCGCAACATTTCTGAGTCTACACCGACCTATCGACCGCTGAGGTTTTTGAACCTGAAGCTCAGTCGATTCCTCGATGTTCTCTCAAACATGGATGGTACGCGAATGGTGTGTCTAGCCATGCAAACTTCCACAACGCATTCATGCCATGTTGTTGCAATCAATGACGCTTTTGAAACTGACTTTTTTTTTTGAATCACTTGTGAGTTCACAAAACAACCACTGTGGCAAGACTCAAGCTGCTTTCCTGTTTCACCATGTGTGCGGTCTTGTCACCTTAGCTGTCTTTGAGCCTGAAGCATGACCTGCATTTTGCAGAGTCGTACCTGATCAAACCTTCATGCTTTCCAAAGGTCTGCCCAACTCTTCTGCCACACAACAGAACGTTGTTGTACTCAACGCGAGACAAGTGAAACATTTTTGAATTTCGATTTTGCCACAACTGCTTATCCACCGGTACAGTGACTGTATAGTGTCCCACTACTGGACTGAGTCTCTCACCCTCGTCTGACGAGTCACTTGAGTCTGTCGTGACATGTCCTTCAAGTCCTGCTTCAGCTGTTTCAACTGTTTCCGGTTGCACTAAGTTCCACGACCCAATTTCTGAGTGTGCTGCATCCCCTTCAGGGTTGGCTGACTCTTCTTGTGGCACTGCTTGGAACTCTGGTCTGATTGCAAAGAAATCTACCTTGTCCATTGAAACTGCACCTGCATGCAACCTGCCACTACGTGAGTTGTCTGGTTCAAATATTCCAGTACGAATCTCCGTCAACACATGTGACAATAATGCAAGTGGACGTGCTATGCTGTCTCGGCTATAGGTCAAGGCCATGCGCATCTTGTTGGAGTGGTACCCCAACACCAGCCGATCCTCTATCGAGGCACCTCGTTTGGCCAAGAAGGAAAGACATGTGCATTTGCATGAATGACTTGTGAGTTTCGATTTGCCAACGCTTTCTGCACCAAGCAAATACTCTATCCAAAGCTTTGCCTCGTGAGTTGTCACAGGCCTCTTGGTTGCTTCCATCAAACGGTCAGGTGCTGGCATGAGTGGAAATTTCTGTAAATTGTCAATGCACAAAGACGCCCTGACAGCCATCCACTGAGTTCCCCATGCATCGTTGGTCACTCACACCGCTGGCGCCGACAGGGGTAAGAACATGTGACGCAAATGAAATGCCCTTGCCGTTTTGTGCACTGCTGTCCTAACTTCCAAATGAATCATTTCACCATTGGAATCCACATCAGGCAACAACTGTTCAGCATGCTGAGCGTCTGACCACCTGGCCCTGGCATAAATGCAAAACAACAGCATTCCTGCCATAGCACGGTCCCACATCTCTGTACCATCACGCAAGACCTCATGAAAACGTTTAATCTGAGCCACAGTGAACGGTGATGCCTGTTTCGGACATGTAGGACCTTGTTGTGAAGCTGCACCAAGACATCTTCTGCTAGTTACCAGTGACTGCAAACACTCAATTCCAAGCACATGTCTGGCAAAAACAACCGCTTCAAAACATGCTTTCAGCCTCGAAGATGGAGCACCCTTCTGTGATTCAGATTTCAGGTATTTGTAAAATTCCTCTTCATCACAAGGAAACTTCAAACCCACTTTCGACAAGCTGTTGCAAAGTCTGCTCAAGCTATTGACACGTTTAACCAGTGTTTGAGGGGCCTTGTTGAAAAAGACATCCACCAGGATCTGTGCCTTCTCCGTAAAAGACGTACGGGCTTGCAATGTATGAAGCAACAACGTGTCACCTGGATTGCACTCATCTAACACTGCAACCCATCTGCGTACCGCAATTTCCCACAAGGCATCTCTCTCCTCCTGCCAGCTCCTCTCTGGCACATCACGTATGTTCTTCAGAAAACCTTGTATTCCAGGAAAAGTTCTGGCAACCACTCTACGTTCCACTTCAGCATTCGAAGATGTCGCTGTACCACCTTCATAGTGATAAGGCACTGGTCTCTTGTAACCACCTTGAAGACAATCTAGTGCTGTTTTCGTTGGATCCAAAAAATTGTTCCAGAAACCTTGTTCCCATGGCAGTTTTGGCACTTCAGACTGCAAACTAGTCCATGCTGAACCAACCACTGCAGAAACATTGTAATGCTTCGAGAGTTCCAGTTCAGTGTCAACACTTGTCAACGGCAAATGTTCTGAAAAATCCGTCTGCACTATCGAGGGAGCATAGCTGACTGAGCCGCCATCCAAAAAGGTATCAAAACCTTCAGTCAAACCTTCCGTTCCAGCACGCTCATCAAACTGAGCTTGACCCAGGTCTACAAAAAGAGCTTCACTCAAGCAACCAGTTTCCATGGCTTCTCTAAGAAACCCCCATGCTAACCCTCGCCGAGAAAGGCAAGACGGAACCCTCTCCACCCACCCTATATTTGAGGCGAGCGCGGAAACATATATTTTTTATGTTTCCCAAAATTCAGAAGGTTTTGTTTCATGAGATTTTCTCCAAACAAAACAGGAAACTGAAACTGTTGGAACCTTTGTACCTTGTACCTCAGGATTCTTCTGCAAACAGTTTGACAACAAAAAAGGTTTGAGTGCAGGTTCTGTTTGTCGTTTCTGTTTATAGCATCTCGCACTTCAGTCTAATTTTTGTCAAAACAAAAATTTTTCTGTTTGGTTCATATAAAGGGATCATCACTGCTTTGCATTGAGTTCGCCCTGAACTTTATGGCGGATGAGCCTTCCAAATAGGATGTATTTGGCATAGTTACATACCCATGTCGGGGCGTTGCGCATTCGCAGGATATGTAAGATCCAATAGGGATTAACCCGCTCAAAGGCTTTTGATAGATCAACTAGTAGCGCAGACATGGGAGTATTACTGTCAAGTAAGGCTTGTATGGCATGAACTGCGTGCTGCGGTTCTTTAAAGCAATTCATGACTACTTGCGAAGGATGCATATATGCACAAGTTGCTTTCATGACTACAGCAGCAATGGTGCCATCAACAAGCCTGTCACACGTATTGGGCATTCCTAATGGTCTGAAGTAGTCCGCAGTCGGACCTACTTTTGCCTTGGGTATCCAAACCCCTACCTGTACTGGTGCAGCTCGCAGGCCTGCTAGCATTTTCATCATTAGTTGATCTAAGACTGGGTAGCTGTCTTCAGGGGAGAGCCTCCATGCAGAGTAGGGGATTCCATCCGGGCCAGGGGCTGAATCTTTAGTGCCCAGGAGTGTATGGAGAAAGTCCTGTTTCTGGGGGAGTTCAATATTTGGCCATGGCGAGGCAGTTTGGTATTCCCGTAAAATGGGTTCCCATTCTTGAAGAGAGTCTTGAGGCTTAACAAACCAGAAGTTCCGCGTGTCCAGCATGGCTTCGTCCAGCATCTGGGAGGTGGTGCACTGTTCTCCCTGCTGATTGAGGATCGGCCCATTATAGATGACGCCCTTGGGGCAAATAGATCGTAACCGATTCCAAAACGTAATGTTATTGCCAATACCTCTGGCTTGTTGATTCACCTGCTCAAGAGCGGGACATTGCCGAGTCATCGTGATCTGATCTAGAAAATCAAAAATCTGTTTCAACAGATCACTTCGAATAGTTATCTTTCCTGGATATAGCTCACTAACTACGTTAGAAGAAAAGATATGATAAGTGGCAGTCTGAAGTGCATGGAATTGTTTTGCAGGTACGTGTAACACTTCAGCTCGAATTTTAAGGAATTTCCGCAGGAGTTCATGCTCGGGAATGCGAGGATGATCAGATGGAATAGGTTGTTGTCGCCACCAAGACCACAGGGTGGACACAAACTCAACTTCATCTGTTTGGGGTAGTCTTTGAATCCTTCTTATCAGCTCTTGTAGATCGTTGGGGACCATATAGGGGTTAGCCTCGTTCTTTCCAGGGCAAAACACGTCAGTTGGGATGGTTTGATGGATTGGGTCCTTCATGTCATTTTTGACTCTTGGTCGAACTACAAAGGTCGCGGTGAGTTGGTAATGCCCACTTAGGTGATGTCGCCTATTGGCTGCTACAATCACGTCAATTTGGGCCGCAGCTATATAATCAGTGGGACATAGTACTCTATCAAGTGCTGAACTTCCAGTAGGGCTTTCAAAGGTGTGAAGTTGTGGGTGCGTGTCAAGAACTTGCGCGTGGACTAATAATTCATTCCAAAGGTCCGGACAACTGGCATCCACCTGGTTAAAGTCTCCCCCAATATAGAAGGGAAAGTCTACTTTGCTGGTCTTGACCCAGGCGATTAATTCTTTCAGCTCAACGACCTTGGTTTGTGGATGTAGATACACTGACAAGAGTCCGATGGTCGAATATCTGTCTTGGATTACCGCAAGGACAATGCGACCTGGTATGACAACTTCTGTTCGGTCAAGTTTCCACCCAGGTGGAATTAGGGCTGCCGAACCACCCGACACTCCACCTCTTTCTGTTAACAATCCTTGGGTGTGTGCAACTTGAATACCTGGTATATTATGGTGCAAGACCTGATGGGTTTCAGCGTGCCATCTGGTTTCTTGTAGTAGAACCGGGCCTGTGCGTAGCAATCGCTTAATGAGTCGCATTTTGGCATCCCCTGTTCTAGTTGTTAGTGTCCACCCTGATACATTCCACACATGTAATCGTTTGAGCCTAAATGGAAGATCTTGTCTGATAGCTTTTCGGTATTCGAGAATGCCTCTTCCTATTTCTTCTACTGCAAGAGAAGGTAGTGTTCGTGAGTCACACATAAGTTGCTGATAAAAATCATCAACACCCTGATGGAATAGTGCGGCAACATGTTGCAGGGTTAGTTTCCACCATGGTGTTCGGACATGGAGTATATTGGGCAATATTGATAGGTCACGTATCTTTGATAGATATGGCGGGCATTGAGTCCCTGTTTCGTATAGGTAAGTCGTTTTAACACATCGCGTAAGCATCTTGAGCATAGTACGGAGCAGTGGAGCAGGCAGGTTCCGCAGAATCATCATTATTTCCTTGGTGTTGTTTAGCTGTTGCTTGGTAGCTCTTGGGTGGTTCTGACAGTCTTTTACAGTTGCCAGGCTGGAACCTATAAGAGATGTCCAGTTGCTTGGTGGGTTGCCAGACCAAGGAAACCAGGAGATCTATGTGTGGTGGCTTATTATTATGACAGACTCCAGAGCAATCCCAAGACATGAATGATTGCAAATGGGATATTATTATATATTATTATTAAATTAATTAATATGGTTATCATCTTTGATTCATAGGCATTGAACCCCACCCCTTGACTTATATTATTATCAACTTAAACTTAACCCTGCCATTTCCAGCGCGCTGCCAGTCAAGCATTTTTTTGTGCTGTCTCAGGTTTAGGTCAAAAACTAGCTTACTCCGTCGACGAGACTAAGCTAAGCCTAATTTCTAAAGCGCCCGGGCTGCTTGACCCCGTGTCAGTGCGGACTCTTGCCACTGACTTGTCAATGCCACTGACTTTTCAATGCCGACTCTTGACTTAAAAGTCAGCGAAGCTCGCGCAGTGTGGCTTGCCACATCTCGACCAACAGGTCCTTTTTACTGCTGGGCCTGGATGAGTCAGCTCCTCCTGACCCGGGGTCAGGATCGTCCCTGTCGTCTTTGCGCCGCTTTCGCTCAGGGTCGGCTCGGTCAGGTGGCGGTGACCTGGGTTTCTTGCCCTTGCCTTTCTGCTGACCCACAGGCTCAGGGATCTTCACGTTCGTTTCATCGTCTCCTGGCCCTGTTTTGTTCTCTTCCCAGAGCATCTGGCTCCAACGCTTAGCGTCGGCCATGCACTGACCCCAAGCTTTTTTTTCACTTGTGGAATAATAAATCCACGATGCCAAGTGGAACGGAGACCGGCGATGGGAAAAATTTCCCTGCAGGCCCCCGCCCACGTTGCGTCCGCAGACGGTGCACTTGTACGACCCAGTCTTAGGGTCGCCAGGTCCGGAGCGTGGGCAATTGGCAGGCTCTGGGAGTCTTTCTGATCCCTGACTGGTTTTTTTCAAACCAGCAGGGCCCTCAGTCGTCGCTGCCTTAGCAGTAGAGGCAGTGCACTCATTTTCGTCTGAGTCGACTGTCACTGCTTTTGGCACTGTGGACCGTGGTCCGTCCTCGACCTCAGCGTCTTCAGCCCGAGGTGCTTCTTCCTCGGCGGATTCCTCGTCGTCGTCGTCGTCATCAGGCTCGACGACTGGCGCCGACTTGCCCGGAGGCGCCGGCTCTGAGGCCATAGCCTCTGGCCGCTTTTCAGCGCCGCCAGCTGTCGCCGCCGCTTCTGCCGATGCAGGCCTCAGCACGGCCTTGCCCGGAGCCTCGACGCTTCTGCGACGACGGTCCCTTGAACGACTCTTTGTCTCAGTGCGCCGTGCACGACTGCGACCACGACGACTTGAGTCGTCTCCACGGCGGTCAGACCCGCGGTCTGAGTGGCGGTCCTTCTTATGAGACCGATCTTTGTCGTCACCGCGGTCTTTCTTCTGGTTCTTCTCCGCCATCACGACCTGACAGGACGCGAGCGACAATTGTGGTTTTAACTAAAATTAAGTATATTATAAGAGTTTCATATCATTGCCAGGACCATGCAGATCAATTCTCATTTGCTTGAAAATAAGGAGTCCGTAGACTCTAGTCCGTAGACTTTCCCTCGAGTCCGTAGACCCAGTCCGTAGACTTTTTTAAATAAACTCCGTAGAGTTGGACAGTCCGTAGACTTTAGATTGGAGTCCGTAGACTGAGTTGAATGTCGTCCGTAGATTCTTTCAGTCACTTCCAAGTGACAATTGATCCTTGGTCCTGGATTCAATTCTTAATTTATTTAATAGGAAATAAGAAGTGAATTGCTGTTGGGTTTACACTGTGAAGATGGCCCTGCCTTCTGCAGGGCCGCCGCGGCTACACACAGCAGGCTGCGCGGGTCGCAGACGCTAACCATTGAGCCAAACACCTTGGAAAATGACGTGACAAGTTGACTGTCAAAAGTAAGTGCTGGTTCCTGCAACATGTCCTGATGTGCAATTTAATTTTTGAGTCTGAATTGGATTCTTGTTCAACCCTTGCATTTCCATCGCATGATAATTGATTAAACAATGATTCATTATTATTCTCACAGAAGTATGTTTACTGGTTGGGCCGCAGTCCATTTTAATCAACAGAAGTATGTTTATTGGTTGGGCGATGCGTCTTTTTTCTTCTTCTCGTCAGGCTTGGTGGGAAGACTGTACCGGCCGTCTCCTAAAAACCCTTCTACCGCAGCTCTTTCAGTGTGGTTTGCCACATTTGCAGCAGCAAGTTGCTACCGGAGGACCCTGATCCTGTGTCCGGGTCAGGGTCTTGGTGGTCTTTGTCACGGCGGGAACGTTCCGGGTCGCATCTCACTGGAACTGGAGACCTTTGCTTTTTCTTAGGCTTGTTGGGCAATGCGTCATCCTCCGGACCTGTTTGGTTCGTCGCCCAGAGGTGCATGCTCCAGCGTTGCCCTTCCTGGAGACAATTCTTCCAGGGAAGGGTCTCTTTGTTGTTCCAGTAGACATAAGAAGCCAAATGGTGAGCTGACCGGCGATGTTGCCACGAGCCGGCAACTCCACCTCCGACTTTGCGGCCGCAGATGCTGCAGTCATACCGACGAGTCTTGTCGTCGTTCCCACCTTGGTGACGCTTGTCATCACACCAAGCTTGGTGAGATTTGTGTTCCTCATCAGGTTTGTGACCTTGGTCACGCTCAGACGTCTCACCTTGGTGAGGCGGCTGGTCACCTTCGCGACGCGCCACCGCCTCAGCCTTGGCTGGACCTGGACGGGCTGCCTTGGCAGCCTCCCTGGTCGGGGACTCTGGCGCGGCGCGCTTTGCAGGTGGCTGTACGGGTGGGTCCTCAGCAAGAACCGACTCCTCCTCACCTTCTTCGTCGTCGTGCGACGCCTTAGGAGCTGCAGCGTCCGCAGACGGAGCAGGAGGCGGAGCAGTTTCAGCTGGGACTAGGAGAGGCTTGCTGCCGTGAGACTTGTCAGTCTCCCTACGCCGCCCTCTGTCTCGGCTACGGCCTTTCTTTTTTTCCCGTCTGTCACGGCTTCGACCCCGTTTCTCCTCGTCTTTTTGGCGATCACCACGGTCACGGCGGTCGCCACGACGACGAGAACGTTCAGTGGTCATCAGCCTGGCAGCAGTGGGGGAGGACGATTGGGTTTAATATATTTAATAACTGTGTACCGTACATATCATATACATATTATTTTTTTAGGTGGGTTTAGGAAGATTCGCGATTAATATTAATTTATATTTTTTTAAAATTGGGTATGCAACTTTCACCCTCGCCTACTTGGTCTCAGCGGGCTCCTCCGAGCAGCGGGGTCGCAGCCACAGTCTCAGTTAACTTGAGCCAGAGCACCCTGGGCAACCAATAATAAAAATGAAATGTTTCAGTGTGTCACTCAGTGTCAACATCTGAGCGAGACTGCCGTGTCAAATCATGTGAGACACTTGCAAGCACAATTTGACAATGCTTCTTTTTTACACCCCTGCCTTGTTTGAGTTTCACTCAGTGGGTTTGCCGATTGTTCTCCAAAATTGGAGGGCAGCCGTTGGAAAAAAAACAGTCTTTATTATTTATTTAGGTATTTATTATAGGTGTGTCTGACAACAACTGCTGCCATCCAAGGACCAAAACTTTCAGCGGCGACGAACTGACCTGACTTGACTACCTACCACGGAAGTGCGTCCGAACCGTCCTCAGCGTCGTCGTCGTCTCCTGCGTCAGGCGCCGTAGCTTTGTCGTCGTCTTTGGTCTGCTCTTTCTTCCCCTTGGCCTTGGCCTTGGGGCGTTCTTCTTTGGAATTTTCGTTTTTGCGCTTGCTCCCCTTGGTGACCTGCTCTTGCTGCTTTCCTTGGGCCACGGTATCTGAGCGGTAGAAAGTGGAGCCCTCTGTCTGCATCAGAGTGACGACAAAGTTGGTCAGAATCATTTCCACCTGAGTGGAATGTGAGTCAGACAGCGTCAGCCCGAGGTAGCTGACACGCTCGGCCACACAGGCCTTTGCCAACTCTCCCTGAGAAGTGCTGAGGTCCAACCTGAAATGAAATGCGCGAGGAATTCTGATTCAGGATATCATGTGATATAATTCGGGATATCATTTTTAATCGTCAGGCGATTAACGTGAAACATTATTATTTACCCATACATGGGATGATCAATATTTTAGGGTTGATGTGGTTAGATTGCTTCCCAGGCACACAGCTTTCACAGAGTGGGCTTTGAGAAAACTTCTGTAGAAAGAGCAGGGCAACAAAGCTGCACTGAAGACGCTTTCGCTGGAGGCCTCCTTGGCTTTGTTCATAGCGGCGTCAGTCGGCGACACGCACCTGCCTGTGGTGAGCACCTCCTCCTTTTCTTTCCTGCAGGGACAAGGATTCATTATGTCATGCGCTTGGTTCATTATTCATTATTCATTGTGAGAAAAACTCTGCCGGGGTCCTTGTCAGATGCCAAAGGTCCGCTGCCTGCATGGCGGAAATGGTGCCAAAGACATCTCCAAAGTTGTGCCCTGAGAAGTCAGTGTATGGCTTCTCCGGGACCATGGTTGACACTGGAGCTCCGGAGAAGAGACAAGCGGTGGACCTGGAGGTGTAAGCTCCTCGAACCCTTTGCTTGCGGTCCCGAATGGAGGTGTCAGAAAAGATCAGGAGAACGTCTTTCATTTCCGCTTCGATGGCTTGATCCTTTCTGGCCGCAGCCGGTCGGAACAAGGCTTCTGCTTCTTTGCTGGAACGTTCCATGCCACAGTGCACGAAAACCAGTTCACCCTCTGACGGAACCATGCACTCGTCCCCTTTGCGCTGGCCGTTTCTTGCAATCATCGAACCATGCAACAAGATTCTGAGGGCGGACTGGTCGGGAACAAAGCGCTTTCGGAGAAGTGGTCTCTGACCTGGGCCCATGGATTCTCCCAGCGCGTCTAAGTCAAGATGAGTCAGAACGCAGCTGACACCTCCCTCTCCTTGGAAGTCTTTCAAACCACTTTGGCTCACCAAACTGATGATGCCGTCCAAGGTCTTAGGCTGCACATGGAGAGAGCAATAAGTGCGAACAGTTTGGTTGCCAACCGCCTTCCAATATTTCTCAGACCCTTCAGAGTGTTGGCTGGGCGGCTTTCGCACCTCTTGAAGCTCGTCCTCTGCATGGTCCGGGTCTGCAGCGTTTGCGGCTGCCCCTGCAGCCAAAGCTTTTACTTCAACTTCTTCGTCCTTCAAGGTGGCGAGGAACTGGTTCACCTGTTCTTTCACCTGTTCGTGCTCCAGAACTGCCTCTGGAGCTCCCCCGGACCTCGTGGCTTGTCGCAGGCCGTTGTCATACTTCTTGGTGTAAGTCAGGTCCTGCGATGATAGGTGCCAATTAAATTGCTATGTCATGTTTGAAATGATTAAAAAAGCACAGGACCATTGCAAACAAAAGAACCTGTCCTCCAGCAAGTGAAAGCAGTCAATGCCGGACTTCTTAAGCCGCGCCATCCAGGTACAATCTCCGTCGCCTGAATGTTGCCGGTACACCTCATGGGCAGACAGCTTCTCCTTCAGCAAAGCCCTGTCACCCTCTGCCATACCGCTCTTCGGAAGCAGCACTTCGAAGAAGTGGTCCAAGACCTGGCAAAAAACATGGAAACATAATTACAATCGGGAAAATGCAAGAAAAAAGTGCACCATATTCTGTGGACCCGGCCTTCTTTTTCATTTCAAAAAGACCTACGAGACCAGTATGGTGCTTGTCTCCGGAAAGACTGCCCTTGGAAATTTCTCCGATTTGCAAGACGTCGTAGGCCAGGCCATCATGCAAGCTCTCCAGCACCCAGTCTCGCATCTGATTTGTGCTTGGCTTGGTCGAAAGAACGTGAAGCCGACTCATCTGGTGGAAGGGAGAACGCGTCCCGTATAACTGTTCCAGCTCCAGCAAAAGTTCAACTGCCCGCGCTGAGCTGAGAATGCCCTTTTTGACGGCCAGAGCTTGCGTCACCAAGTTGACGGTGATTTTGCCATCGCTGTCGTCCTCCTTGCGGCCGCCCTGCACGGACAGCAGGCCAAGTGTGTGAAGCTCCTGTACCAGCTGCGCCGGCTGCAATTTTGATTTACAGCTGGGCAAACTTTCGCACATAGTCTTGAACTGGTCAATTTCCACAGCAATCTGCATTGCTGTCCTGCTCATGGACTCATGCTCTTGCTTCACCGCTTGTCTCCGATTGAATGCCTCGACCCACACATTGTGGCCTTGCAAAGGGTCCTGTGTCTCCACAAAAGAAGCCGGCACGCTCAGCAACACAGCACGCCACTGTGCTTTCCATTCCTTCCATTGATCCTCGGAGAGCTCATCCTTGCGCCTTGATGGATCCGTGGAAGTTGTGCTTTTTATTGAATGTGATATGGTCTGGATGTGACAAACTAATTTTAAACAAGGTCTTTAAATTCAGACAAGGCACCGAACAGCGTGAGCGCAGGAAGCCACCAGCGAATGCACAATCTCTTCTGGCGACAGCATCTGAAGGTTCTGGGGTTTGGCGCTCAGAGCCGACTTGTCGGCCAGAAGCTCCACCATACGGCCTGTCATGAAAGCTGGTTTTCCGTTCGGGAAGTAAAACTCTCCCATGTCGAGAACTCTCCTCCGGCTCATCGGAATTCCCGGCGTGGGCGACGCCAGGATCTGAACCCAGAACAAGGAAATGCTGCAACGAAAAACTCTATGAATCCCAAGTGCATGCCGAGCCGACTCCAAGTCAAATGGCTCTTGAACCCCAGTCTTGGATCCGTCCAACTCAGACTTGGAGAGCGGCAAAGGCATTTCCTGGTCAATGCCTGGGAACTCCTGCAAAATTGTCTGGAGGTCCGCCTCTACCAGAGCATAGTAGCCAGCATTCGTTGGGTCTGGAGTCGCAGCTGCAGCCGTGGCTGACTGAGTTGCAGCCGACGACGAAGTCTTTTTGCTTGCCTTGGGACCCGTGGATCCAGGCTTGGCAGAAATCGCCGCAGCAGACTTCTTACGCTCTTCGCAGGCCACAGCCTTCTTGGTCTGAAGCTCCTTCTTCACCACCGCTTCTTCCTCTCCTTTCTTAACCCTTTCAGCGAGCTCGTTCATTTCAGCCTTATTCAAGCGCCATGCGGAAATGTTCCGAATCTCAGAGGCTGCTACGGTCATTGCAGTGGCCAGCAACTTGGACAGTGTCTGTCAAGCACTTCCTGTCAGTTCCTACAAAAACACTTTGGGCCGACAGTGGCAAACAATGGGCATGGCTGTCACAGAGGGAATCGAAATGCAGCAGGTGGGACAGGATATGATGTGCAACAGTGATGATAAAATCGTAAATGCCAAAGTTAATAATATGAACCATTATCCTATCATCAATTATATCATGAAGACGAGTGAGTAAGGACACTGGGCGTGCTACCGCTAAACGTCGCGCTGCTTACCCGGGTCTGGCCTGGGCTGGGATCTTGGGTAAGACAAGTGGGCAACGCTCTGTTACGCTCCAACGGGCATGAGTAGAGGAACTGGGGAAATCCCAGTCTCCTTACCCGGGTCTGGCCTGGGCTGGGAGTGGGTAAGGATAGTGGTAAAACTTGCGTGCGTGATGGGGCGGCGATTGTCCCAGTATGCTTAACACATTCCCTACTATCCTTACCCGGGTCTGGCCTGGGCTGGGAGTGGGTAAGGGAACTGGGGAAATCCCAGTCTCCTTACTCGCCTCCGTTGATGCGGCCGCCAAAAAAAGCACTGACGAGGTTCATTTTAAACCTGGTCCCGCCCAGGCTGTTCCGTCGAACAAACGGTCACTCAGCGTTGCAGCGTCCGGACCATTGGCAACTAATCTCCAATGATCTTCCTGTGCACTGAATTGAACTAAGCGAGAGTGTGTCAAGCCTTTCATCAACACACTTGCCAGGACATTGATGCTCATTGCATCGCCAAGGCTTGCATCCACTGTGCGCGCAGGAAGCTTGTGTTCCTCAGCTGCCCTTTGCATGGCTCTGACAACCTTCTTTGGAACTCCTTGTAATGCACCAGCTTCCTCAAGCAGCAAGCGCCGCCTCAGTTTTGGGATATAATATCCTCCTTGTCCCAAGCGCGTGTGCGTCAAGCACGGTGCGCAGTTTGTCATCGCTGCTTGAAATTTTTCCGAAGATCCTACGTCGAGAATATATCCCTTACGCCACATCTTGCTACCTAAAAGTTCTTCGTACCTCGGTAGCTGCAACACCTCGGAGCCGGTCTTGTCCTTTTGGATGAAATGGTGTAAGTCAACCTTCTCTGACCGCTTCTCCGGTAACTTCACTGTTCCAGCGCAAATCTCCTTGGCCACCGCGAGGATGTAGACTCGGGGGCGCGATTGCGGTATGGCGAAGTCCTGGGTACTCAAGACTTGGTGGTCGAACACATAGTCGAGCTTGTTCAAAATTTTGAGAATGTAATTCCAAATTTGCGAATGCTTCTTCTCGAGTATGGCTTTGACTTGTTCCAACACGACCACCTTGGGTCTGCACAAAGCCACATATTCCAACCCTTTCAGGGTCAAAAGACCCCGCTGGTCAGAGACGCCTTGGCGTTTTCCTAACTTGGAGTACGACGGGCACGGATAGCCAGCGACGTAAACGTCGGCTGTTTTCATGCTTTCTTCTTTCCGTAGAAACATGTCAATGACCTGGTGGTCGTCGTAGTTCCAGCCACATTCTTGGGCGACAGCTTGGTGCAACAACACCTTCTGTCGGCTGACCTCTGACATCATGACGGGCTGCACTTGGCTTTGCAGCCCCAGAAGCCTGTATGCTATCAGGTCCGAGCCGTGGCCCGAACAGTCTGATGCAGTGTGAATCACTCTCTGTTTCTTTGAAGCCTTGTGCCTGCCCAATCGAGTGAGCCAGTTGGACGCCAAGGCGTTAACCCGCTCCAGTTGCGAGCGTAGCACCTCCTTGCTCACTACGACAACTTTCTTCTGAAGTGTCCGTTTTGGACCATGGCTCTTGAGAGGAGGCGCTTTGCCGGAAGACGGGCTCGACTTGCCTTTTGTCATTTTCTGTTTGAATTGAAAACTCTGCGGAAAAAGAAATGCAATGCAACAGCGCGAGGGATTACTGACTACTAACTGCTCTACTCATGAATAATGAAACTGTCAGCCATGGCTTAAAATCGACGATCGACAAAGTCTGTTTTGTCTGTCAATGAAATAAACCGACGGGAGAACACAGTCAAGCCAATCATTGAATCTGGAAATTCAATCTTCGTCAACAACTCAGTCAGAGCTGCAGCTTCCGTTTTCACTCCACGCTTTTCAGTGGTCTCTGTCGACACTGTTCCAAAACTCGTAGGCCTCATTTTGTCAGAGGCGAGACTGACTAATCTACGGCCTACGTCATCAACCTTCACTGCAAAACCGACAATTCCGTAGACGCGGTAATGAGCCCAAGAAGTCATTAAGCCGTAGCCGTAGCTTATTTTATTTTTCCTCGTGAGCTTCAACCGAAACTTCCTGCGAATCCGTTTCTGGCTTGGGCAGCAAAACGCTTTCAAACACCGCAGGTGCATGCGCGTGGGCTGCCTCTGCCACTCGCCAGGATTCATCAAGAGTAAAAGGTTCCTCCACCGCAGCCTTAGCTGCAGAGGCCGGACTTGTGTTAGCCCCCTCGGTTCCTGAATCGCCCGCAGGCTTCTTTCCTTGTGACCCCTCAGTGATGTCAGGCTGAAGCACCGGCTGGGGTATGTCTTGCGCGAGGCCACGGGCCAATCTGTTCATGAAGTCGAAGGAGCGATCCGTGATTCTCCTGAGCCCATTTTGAATTCGATCGACCTCCTGCTGCTCCAGGCCAAGTTCCTGGATAAATGTAGGGTTGTCTTGTAGTCGGTCAGTGAGGTCGTCGAACAACACGACCGCCTCCCTACTTTCACAGGCAAGGAAACACGCCTCTTGGTATGTTTGCACCCTATCCATGGCCGAGTTGTTCTGCGGTCTGTTGTGTACCGGGCTGAGAAGCAAAAGCTGCAGATGTGGATTGTTACAGCGGCAGGTAGATCAGGCAGGAAAGATGGCGGGAATCGTCCACAAATTGAGCGATTAAATCTATGTCCTCCATGCGGTATTATACAGTATCACCTATTATCATTATTATACCAACCCGGGTGTCATGCCCACATGGATCCAATGAAAAATATGATATCAGAGCCAGAAGAGAAAATCTATAGTATAGGCAAGATGGTGGCTGTGATGTAAAATGATTTCCGGAAAACTGTCCCCATGAAAAAAGGGATAGGTTTCCGATAATACCCTTTTTATTGTCTTATATAGTCCTCATGTCTGTCGTGTATGCTGTCAACATTGACGATCTCTGACAGGCAACTGTGACTGATTGACATGTTTGTTTCCATGTGTTTTGCGCCTTGGCCGACCACAATGGAACTCCCAAAGAATTTACTTCGTACCTAGTATTAAAACCGAAAACAAACATCCTCTTGGAATTTTTGATACGGGCATTCATTCAATGCATGGCCTCTGCTTCTCGGGTTTGCAATTTAGACCGACACTGCTCTGCATGCGTGCTTTCCACACATGTCGTTTTTTCCCGCAAGCATCCCCTGTTGCAGGATCGTTCTCAAGCAGCTGCTATCTTCACACGGGAGCTTGCCGTCTTGTTGAGACAAGTTGCCGTGAGCCAACGCAAAAATTCGGTGACAGTAAAACACTTCACCCTGGTTTTGTTGAAACCAGCTGGGATGGCCTCCCCCGCACCCCTGAGATGGAGACTGGGCTTTCGCCCGCGGCCTTTCAAATCTTCCGCCCTCACTGCCTGCCACCCACGGGCACATGCCTCACGTAGCAGTAGAGTCATTCCTGGCTCTTCGGCCTTGAAAGTGTCAGTCACGAAGATTGCAACTTGTATCTCCTGACCCGGGTGAAACGTCAACTTCACACCTCCTGCTCCAAGCAAAGCAGAAGCTGACATCAAGACGGATCCACTCAGAGCAGCCATGAAACGCACTTTTCTTTGCACCCTAACGAAGTTTGAGACCACGAAGAGCTTGGCTTGCCGCAGGTCCTGGACATGGGTAGTAAGATGCAGATGCTTGGCAGGAACAAAACAAAAACAAACGTGCAAATCAATGGCAGGCAATTCACCAACAATAGGATTCCCCCAGGCTCCTGAGTTCTCGTCGCAACCCCATGTGCCGTCAAAGATTGAGACACTGCTTGCGCCTTGCCGCCTTCCATCTTGGAGCAACACCACGCTGGGCCACTGAGACCTTGGCAGGCCCACTGATGCCTTTTCTTCGTGGAAGTCAATTTACCGGACACTTCGTATGCCTGTCTTTTTTTTTCCTGAGACCATCTCCTTGTCGGTTTGCTTTGGTCAGTCGCAAGGCCTCTTCCTGAACCTCTTGGGTGACCTCATCCGGCAACAAACAGCCATCTGCCAGAGCCTCAGCCTTTCGTTTCAAACCCTGTTTTCTCTGGAAATTTCTTTCCTTCTGGGAAGATTCTGTCAACAGCTCGGAAGGTTTCCGAGGAGGTGTTTCGCATTTTTGCACTGCTTCCAGCAATGCTTTCTTTCTTGTGCGGTTCCAGTTGGCAAAAGATCCGGTCTTCACTTTGCCTGTGACACCACAATCGAACCTTGGTTTTGTCCGCGGCCGGGACCTTCCACTGGACAGTAGGGAAGCGTAGATTCGTCGAGCGGCTTGAATCACTTCAGGTTGCACTGCTGGGCTCCTGGCCTGCCCATCGCCCATGACAATTGCAAGGCGACGGTCTGTGTCCACAGAAGCATTGGAAAGTTCCACAGGACTTCTCTTGAGCTTCGAGAATTGTTGCTCCACTCCACTTGTGGCTGCGGTCCAACATTGATAAGCTGCCATGACTTGTATCAGGGCCGTGGCCTCATACTTCCTTCCCTGGGCACCTTTCCGACTGCTTGTCCGTTGAAGGGCTTCCCTCCATGCTTCTCTGTTACTCAAACCTGCTTGCTTCTTCAAAGCTGCAGCAATGGGCAGCAAGCGGGCATACTCTTGCTTCAGTGCCTCAAAAGGTACCGAATACACTTGAGCCAGCCTCTCCAAGTTCCGTAAAACATCCGCACTGCAGTCACGGCCTCTTACGCAGTCAGACAAATGAAAAACTTGAAATGCCGCCGCCAAGTGCCAACTCGGAAACTCATGCGCGACGACTTCCTCCACGAGAGACACCCATTCCTGCAGCCGGCTGCAACGACGACAAGATATGATACAGTCAAATTTAATGGCAAACTGACACAGCCCCCCCCATGGAAAAGCTAGGCTAAGCACCGGGGTCCTCCATGACTGCAAAAGCCCTGTCCAAGTCTCGGTTCGAAACTTGGATGTCCAACGCAAACCCATCCTGAAGAATGGTCACGGGAATTCTTCTATCTAAGAATTCTTTCGTGAAAGTGGGTAGTGTCAACACCTTCCGGTCAACGAAGAGAGACCTTGCCGAGAGGACAAAATGGCTGGCTCGTAAATTCAAATCAGCAACATCAATGTCTTCACGGTCGCATTCCCTTGTGTAGTCGTTGCTGATAGCTGCAGCGTCGGTAATCATTGCAAGCAAAGCTGCTTTGAACGAACTGAAATTTTGGCAAAGCTTGGTTGCCCAAGTTGCCTCAGCACCTCGCATGGCTTGGACCCTGCCGCACACATTGAAAGCTGCTTGCAAATTCCGAATTATCCGGCTGAGAGGATTCAAGTATGACGAGAACCTGTGCTTCGCCGCAGACATGGAGGTGCAAAGGTTTCCAGTCAAGTCAGAGTCCTCTTTGCATTGGACGGCCTTGGCCCACCATTGGCTGAGGATGTGGCTGTGGTGCACCTTCTGAGCGAAGCTTTCGGACCCATGGATCCATTCGTTTGTCAAACTTTTGACAGGTTCCAATGCAAGGAATGGTCTCTTCAAGAGACGGGTCGATGCATGCGCCGCATCTCTGCCGACGATCTTGCAATTTGTAAATTTGGATTGAAAGTCGGTCGCGGCCCTACGGCGCCCTCTCTCTAAGTCACCTGCTAAAAGTTCGGATGCAGCAGCGTCACTGGCCACCATGGTGACCCTGTCCTGAATCTTCCGTAGAAGTTCAGAGTCGACCGGCTGCTCGCTTTCCTTGGCTTGTCTGGGAGGCTGCCGCATCGGTTGGCAGAAGTTCTGCATGATTTCAGCAGTTGCTTCAGCTATGGACTCAGCAGAACCTGTCACAGGCTGCAAGCCAAGCGCGCCACTGATGGTGGTTAGGTCCGGTAGAACAGCGCGGAAGCGCACAAGAAGATTTCCTTTGCGTTCGTCTCTCATCAATGAGATGCAGCGAGACTCTGCCAGCAAAGTCCTGTTGCGAGCACAAACTGCTTCCGAGAGGGCATACCGCACTTGAGTTTTTTTATCGGACGATCCGCCACCTTGTCTCGCAGATTGTCCTTGCGTCATACCCTGCAAACTTGACTTAAAAGCCTCGTCGCTAGGGGCTCCGCAAAGATCATCTTGGCTTGCTGTCATGTGTCCCTTGGACTTCTCATGCCTCTCCAAGTTGTGTTTCTTCAACACGGAAGTCGGAGTTTGTTCAAAGTTGGCCCATGGGCCCTCCAGACCGGCTTTCGCGCATAAGCTGCAGCCGAGCTTGGATTCTCCATCGACCAGAAGCACTCTCAGCCATGGTTTTTTGTAAAGTGACCATGACTGCTGCACGGCGCACAAGCTGCACTTGTGCACTCCTCGCTTGCAAGTCTGAGTGTGTTCAGTGACCAACTTACCTGGAACCAAGTGCTTCAACTTGTCGCGAGAATCTCCCATGGCGCGAAGAAGGAAACCCCTGGAGAGCGAAGAACTTATTGTATTCATTGTATTGATAGAATCTCATGATAGTCATAGTACTTTAAGGCTTACTTAAGATGCATTCAATGTGATTGACAGTATTGGAGCTTTGAATTGAAAGATGCGGAAATCTTCAAATTTTTGATCATACCTTAGATGTTTTAAGGTGCGTGTTCAAAACCCTGCAGCCGCTGACGGCAACACACAGAAAGAGTCACAATTCAATGCAATGCTTTCGCCCCTCGAAATGAAGAAATCAAGCAACTACGACAGTAGTGGCTGGCAGTAGTGGCTGGCGGCGCGACATCGACTCTTCTTATTTTCTGAATAATAATAAGTCAAGCAGCACCCGCGGCAGCAGCAATTGCTCAGATGATGTGAGCTGACTTGACACACACATGTCCGTAGACAGTGACATTTTAAATTGTCCGCAGACACTCCCCACGGCATGTGTCCGTAGAGTCCGTAGACTAAGATATTTTCCTGTCCGTAGACCAGAACCAATGATGTGTCCGTAGACCAAGTCAGTCCGTAGACTATGATTTTCCTGTCCTTAGACCAGAACCAATGATATGTCCGTAGACCCGCAAGTCAGTCCGTAGACTATGACTTTCCTCTCCATTTACTAGGGAGGCCCTTTTGAGCGAAGCCGGTTTTGAGAATGCTTTCCGGACCCAGAATTGGGCCCGTCGGAGGAAGCTGTTTTGTAGATGATTTTGTTTCTTGTTGGGGCAAGCGGGGTGCATATCGGTTGCTGCTTGAACCCAGTTGAAGGTAGCTTTTTATTATTTCGTTTCGTCTGGTGGCTTGATTGTTTGCTGCTAAAAGAAGGCGCATCAGCCTTTTGCAGCCTTATAGGTGATTGCTTGAAGTGTTTCTTGCTGTTGCGGAGTTTGTGGGTTTTCGCGCAGGTGGCCGGCTTCCATTTGAATGATTGTATTGAATACTTTACTGCCCTTTGTGGGCCCCCTTGCCCCTCTAGACTCCTACCGAAGTTTTCAGCCCAGAAAGAACATGAATTATGATCTTTTCAGTCAATCCCGTTATTAATTAATAGTATTAATTTAAAACGGGATGGAGTAAGAATCTGCTTAGGGAAAGATGTGGGAAGGTGAAGTATTGAAGGCTCTCTTACTCCGCCATCGTTTCGATATCGTGTCAATTACATTGGGTAATTGAATTAAAACATACCACGGAGTAGCGGAGTAGGCGGAGTAGCGACGGATTGGTGAATGTTGCCTGGGTGGTGCTGCATTGCAATCGCCGCATTGGAGCTAGGGAACGGAGACAGCTGATACCACATGTGCGCTTTCAGGTTCCATTTCTGGGGCCGGAAAGTCAATTGAAATCAGGCTTCGCATGTGCGGGCCTCCTCTGTTCCAACTCTATATGCTTGTTGCTTAACTAAACGCAGTTGTCATTTTTGTTCGTTGCACGGGTCGGCCTTTGCTGTTGATTTTGCGATTTTGCGGTCTCATTTTTGGTACCGCCAGACGGTCCCAAAAATGGGACCGTGAAAGTGCTTTTCTTTTGTTCTTTTACTAAGCAGTGCATGCGGTCCCAAAAATGGGACCGCCAGGCGGTCCCATTTTTGGGACCGTGTTTAAGTTCATTTTTTGAAGTTTTTTGTATCAAGGTTGCAGAAGCGCAACGTTTTGGTTTCAATGAAGCTTTGTGGCTTATGGCGGCCGGAAGGGCAACTAGGGAGGCCCTTTTGAGCGAAGCCGGTTTTGAGAATGTTTTCCGGACCCAGAATTGGGCCCGTCGGAGGAAGCTGTTTTGTAGATGATTTTGTTTCTTGTTGGGGCAAGCGGGGTGCATATCGGTTGCTGCTTGAACCCAGTTGAAGGTAGCTTTTTATTATTTCGTTTCGTCTGGTGGCTTGATTGTTTGCTGCTAAAAGAAGGCGCATCAGCCTTTTGCAGCCTTATAGGTGATTGCTTGAAGTGTTTCTTGCTGTTGCGGAGTTTGTGGGTTTTCGCGCAGGTGGCCGGCTTCCATTTGAATGATTGTATTGAATACTTTACTGCCCTTTGTGGGCCCCCCTTGCCCCTCTAGACTCCTACCGAAGTTTTCAGCCCAGAAAGAACATGAATTATGATCTTTTCAGTCAATCCCGTTATTAATTAATAGTATTAATTTAAAACGGGATGGAGTAAGAATCTGCTTAGGGAAAGATGTGGGAAGGTGAAGTATTGAAGGCTCTCTTACTCCGCCATCGTTTCGATATCGTGTCAATTACATTGGGTAATTGAATTAAGACATACCACGGAGTAGCGGAGTAGCCGGAGTAGCGACGGATTGGTGAATGTTGCCTGGGTGGTGCTGCATTGCAATCGCCGCATTGGAGCTAGGGAACGGAGACAGCTGATGCCACATGTGCGCTTTCAGGTTCCATTTCTGGGGCCGGAAAGTCAATTGAAATCAGGCTTCGCATGTGCGGGCCTCCTCTGTCAGACGAAGTGCAGATGTGTTACTTTGTTCGTGGACAATCATAAAGATTCATTCAATGCGGTCCGTGGACTCGAGGATCAAAAAAATGATCAGACCTAGTCCGCAGACAACTCCGTATTTAAGATGTCCTTCAATATTATTCCTCGCGGGTGAAAGACAAAACAGCATTTCCATGGCAAGGTAAACAGACTGCAGATGCGATGGCAAAGCGATTTTGAGCAAAAAATAACTCTGCTAGGGCGCTCGGCTGTGGAAGTTGACCAAGGGCTTACAATAACAATTTTACAAGTGGATTTATCACGACTAAGCTCACATATAATTTACACACCATTAACAAAATATATATATATATAATCATGGAACTTGAAACTTATTATATACAACACCTGTATGGGGTATCCAACCTTACTATGTTTTCCCTTTGTAGGCATTCTATGGATATCAACTGGAACGCTGGGCAACACTGTTCCCCTGATCACTTACATTGAAATAATGACGAGGTGGATGCTTTGAGACAACCATAGGAACAAGTGGACCCATGCCAACCAGATCTGTTCACGCATGGAGTGAATGACTCAGTGGTCAGGTGGAATGTTTTATTATAGATAACCAAAACCAAATAAAATTCGTCACACTGTCAAGAGCTTAATACCTTGGTATTAGTGGTGGTGGAATAGTTTCAGTGACAGACTGGATGCATACTTGAACACATCACACACACTTCACTTAGCAACAAAAAAGACACCAAGAGCAACCAAACTACTGCTAAACAACGCTAAGTTTCGTGTGAAAGAGTTCAATTTGCTCCCTCCGTTGGGGCTTCTCCAAGTGCGAAAAGCAGCCTGCTCCACTCCTCCGTACTTGCAGAGATAAGATATTCTCCTGATGGGTCCAGTGTATGGGATTGTATGAGTCGAGTCCCAAGTTGCCTGGGCACTCGTCGCATAGACGATGACTGCGTATACCACATTGGTGACCATACGACAGGGGTGGCAACTTTGTACGCAACAAAGGACTCAGAGTCTGCAATAGCTCGAACTTGGTGATTGTCAACCACATGTATGGCGATCCATTGTGGGATGGTACCACTAACATCTCGTGCTAATACACCTATAATACTTAAGCCGCCTGTGCCATCAAGGCCACCAAGTAAATGAATGACAGTGCTAGCGGGCGAGGCATTGTGCATTATATAGTGTTGTCCATCATCAATTCGAGCAAGTATCGGGTAAGTCGCAAATGTATGATATGAAACTTGCACCACATCAGCAAAAATCTTTAGCATGTTGGCATGGAGTCAAAGGCGACCGTTCCAAAGCGAAACGGTTGATCAGGCTCATGAGAAAGCAACAGGAACAACAGGCAAGGTCGCTGCACCCCAACATAGATAAGGGGAGGTTGCATAGTTTTCGGTGCCCAAATGATAAAACCGTAGGGAAATTCGTGCTTTACACTAAGCGTTGAAATCTGGAACACAACAAAAAGTTGTTTGATAGCAGTAAGTTGTTCAGCATCAGTATATTCTTTCAACAGTCCAATATGCTTAGCTTTAATCTCTTGAGCTTCCGAGTGAAATCCAACACCATTTTTAACAGCCAAGTTCATCATGTATGCTGATAGGGGACATTCTCCTTTGTGCTTGACGACTCTCGCACCCAATCAATCCTAGTTTGGGTCATGATGTTGCTCAACTCTTTATCACCAAATGGCGGGTCGGTTTCACTGTGGGTTCCGTGGCACTTTGGAGGTTTGGATCCTTGTAGAAACGCAAAGACCGTCGGCTGGTGCACTACTGGGGGGCGAGCTGATTCGACACTATCATTACGAGAGTAGTGCCGCCATTTCGCTTCAAAATCCACTTTGTCAGCTCTGAGTTGAACTCCTCGAGCGGCTGCTTGTTCCAATACCAGCTTCAGGTCTCGGTATTTTGAATAAACTTCTTTACAACAGGTAGGTCTTTACAACACGGCTGCGCATCATTGTTTCCTTCAACCCATTATTGTAATTGATCATCGGTACCGAGGGCCGCACTGATGAGAGATGGGTGAAAACTATTCCCACAAAAGTCTCGAATCACTTTATCCGTGAGAAGAGTAGGCCCATGTCTTTCTGTCGTTAGGATATTCTCAAGTCGTGCTAGTTTGCGTACTTCTTGGACCGTCAGAATTCTCATTGGCAGTACAATATTTGGGTTATGAAAGATAGGCGCTAGTTGTTCGATGAGTTCATCTTTTTTGGATGTAGTCGCTCTGTCTGTTTGAAGAGTGATAAGGAAACTTTTCCAAATAGGGAGAAAGTGAGCAGGAATGAAGCTTGCCCATGGCAGGTTTGGGACTCTGTCTCTCTCAGCAATTTGGGTTAATAGCATGAAAGATTTCCTCCCTCCAAAAAAGGAATAATCCCATAGAAGTGCACTGGGTTGGTAGCCTGTCCAGGAGAGCTTCAAGATTCCGCTGCTTGACAGTCCTCTTGTTCGGAGTAATGGAGCTAATGGTAAGTTTTCGCCTTTCAGAGTCACTAATGGGCCCCATTCGTCGAGAAATGTGAGTGAGACAATAGTAAGTTCCTCTGTGTCCATGTGACTTCGTAGAAATACCCTTCTTCGCTGGATACCATAGTAGGGACTGGTGTCCCAAACCCACCGGTTGGCTGGTTGCTTACTAGGGAGTCCAAGACAGTATAGAAACATTTGAAAGTGTTCAGACTGCTCAAGGCGTTGCATAGCTTTAGGTTTGCGGTCAGTTTGTACAATTTGCATGCTTCCAGCATTCTCTGTTAAGTATCGAATTGATTCAGTTCCAAAAAGCTTCTGAAGGTGCAGAATAACAAGGTAAACTACAAAGAAGAGCATACTCCGCTGACCTGTCAGCCCAAGCAATCCGTTTAGATAGCCTGCATAAGTGAGATCTTGACAGGGAGATCCTGCGACAACAATCCACTTGATTGTAGGGTGCATTGCCTTGGCTTGGCGAAGGATCAGAGAGTCACGGGCAACTAGTTCCCAGACATCTTTAACGTAGATGGTAGCTACCCCTTCAATCGTATATCCCCACTGTTGGTCTTCACGCAGTCCTATTTCAGCAGCGACAAGCCGACGTAGGACAGGATCAATTTCTGCAGCGATGAAAATAGTAGGGGGTTTACCTAGTTTTTTTTTATGATATGATAGACAGATCCAACTCGATCAAACATCGAGATAACACCAATGTTGGCCAGCGTTCCATGTGCGATGATCCTAGGTAATCCTTCAGGGTCGATCTCTTCAACAATACCCTCATTCTTGCCATCTTTAGGGGGTCCATGTCTTGCCGCCTTCGCCTTCTTCTTGCTCGACTTGGTTTTAGCATTGTGCTTGCATGAAGGGTGCGAGAGCTGCGAGGTTCGTGCTCTTGTTTGCTTCCGAGGCGATTTGAGAAAGCCTTTGACAACCTTTAGTTGTCTTCTGCGGTACTGCGCAACTTCACCCCCTCCTGCTGCTTCAGAAAGTTGCTTTGTCATTAGGATTGCTTTGGGTGATTTAACTGGCAATATGACAAGCCCACTGATGAGGAGCTTCCCGCTGACAAGCTTGCTGTCCACAACTCGTATACCATTGTTATGGTCGTACACACTTATCATTCCAGGCTGACTAGTATGAAGGACCATAAGCTGGCTGTCAACGTCAAATCTAGTGGTGGCTATGAGGCACTGGATTTCGTACTCTCTTTCTTGGAACATAAATTTGTGCCCGAGTGGGAATCGTTCTTCCTCGAGCTTCGGAAAGGAACCTCCTGGAGGTGCTTTGATTCGAACGATGATCAGAGGGCCTAGTTTGCCACATTTCCACCTGGCTTTGGCAGCGTCTAGACATGGACAAGCTTGACATTCGGTCAATTCATCAGTATTCCAGATTGGAACTAACAGGTCACAAAGTTCATCGATACTTGTGTTGGGCTTGATTGTTGCTGTGAAGGTGTCAATTGGTATTGCGCTGGACTGTGAGCACGCCTGACATTGTAACACAAATCTCGAGAAGAGAAAACTACGAGTACTCTGACTAAGGTTTGCACACACAATTGAATACAGGTCATACACAGCATCATTTTGTGTAGTACTGTTAGGGGGAATGGTACTGAGTGTGGCTAGGGACAGGCAGGCGTCAAAACATGTAAACGGAAAAGCCGTGGGTACTTGATGGACCCAACTCCACCCAACACCTACTGCTGCAAGGGCTGCCTGTCGAACATGTATACTAACATGTGTTGGGATCCAAGGTCCTCTTGATAGGAGATACAATGCAATATTCATGCTAGACATGTGACCACAATGGAGCGCAATGTCTTGGGCTTTGTTAGCTAGGGCTGCAATAATGGTAGCATCAAGAGTAGGGAACCATTTTTGGCTAGATTCAGCGAACGGAGAAAGGGAGGCAAATCGAAGTTGCAGGGATTGACTTTGAGTTTCACGTTCAAAGGATGGCTGGGCGAGGTCAATTTGCTCGGTGTTGTCATCTTCCCCAGTGATATCAATGCACACACGCGTTTTGTCATTAGCCGGGAGGACAGAACTTCTTTTAAGGGCTGCCTGGATAGGGGCCAATGCTTCTCCTTGATGTGAGGAGGAAGGCTGGGACGACTTGGTCTTCACAGGGGCTGCGGTGCCAGGGGGATCTTTAACGATTTCAACGACAAAAGAGTCATCAGGTGGCAATGGCAGCCTTTCTGGTAAGCAATCATTTCTAATAGGGGCCTTAGAGGCAGTATCTGGAGGCTGGCATTGACTTGGGGGTGTGAGCTCAATAGGGTCATTGTCATGAGTTTTCGCATTGCCATCTTGTAAGGGAGAGGAGATACCAGGTAGGGAGGACGGAGTGATAATGGGGTCAGAAAGCTCGTTAGACACTCTGCCTTTGCTTGCAACCCCACCTTTCCTTTCTCCACACGTAGGTTTGTGCTCTTGTAAGCAAGTTTTCTGACTGCTAAGAGCTTCTCCTTCACATGTAGGAGGTTTTTTGAGGGGGGTGGAGAGATGTGCAGGTTGGGGAGGTAGCATTTCTTTATCTTCCTCCTCTAGTTTGCGTGTATCGTCTCCATGATGGTCTTGATCAACAACCATGTCAGTAATTGGCTGCTCACTGGTGCCAGCTGGGTGACTAGCAGGTAGGTTCGTCCATGGGATGGTTGGGCTGACAGTAGGGGGGTCAGTGCGTGCATCACCAGGTGCTAAGTGCCCTTCTGGAACTTTACAAGTGCGCTGAGCACCTTTGGGTTCACCTTGACTGCTTAACCGCTCTGCATTTGACTTCGCAGTGTCATGACCGCTTGCTTCAGCACCAGCGTCAGTGAGGGGGGGACTGTTTTGATAGGGGTTGACATGTTGGGAGGGCGGAGTTGGCGGGGGGGTGGTACCTAACGCTGCGTAAGCCGGAAGCTGATCGATTTTTTTCTTGCTGCTGGGAGGGACAGACGGGGTCCTAGGCGGTTGAGCACCATGGTCAGTTCGTTTGTCCTTCGTAAGCGACTGGTGCTGTGTGGAGCTTGTAGAAGGCACCGTGGTAGTTTTTCTGTTGGTACCACTGTTGTTGAATGTACTAAATTTCCATGCAGCAATAGCTTCAACTTTGGTATCAGCAGTTAGCATGGCACTGAAGTCAAAGTGGGGAGGCACCAGCATGACAAGATAACAAGCTTTGAAAGGATATATTTGTAGAGCATCAACCTTAGTGAGGTATAATGAGCTTTCAAGGCCATCAACTCGGTTGATTTGACATTGCTTCCCTGACGGTATTTCAAACATCATAATTCTGGTAAATTTTGACACTTGCTCAAACCTAAGGAAGTTTTGCTTGCAGAAGTCTCCTTTCGCACTATTAACTGATTCAAAATGACTGAAATGTGTCAAAAAAATATCTAGCGTATCTCTTTCAGGTATAGATTCAAGGAAGAGGATCCACGGGTAGGTCTCTTCAGAATACGTGTATGATACCTGTTGAGTTTGCAAATCAACTGCTGAGTCCTTAAGAAGTCCGAACCGTCGCTTCTGTGAAGCATTCTGGGTGCTGACAGGGGCGATGACCGTGAGTCTGTTTTTGAAACTTGGATTGCACTTTTCGCCAATTCTGCGCCAATGCTCTCCTTTGGTTTCGTGCCTGGGTGGTTCACCCGGTGCACCAGTTTGTGGCAGTATGTTTCCACAATGTTCTATCGTGAAAACAACGCTATTTCCTCTTCTGTCCTTGACTGAGAAAGAACACGGGAAATTCTGCTTAACTTCATGAGGGATCCAAAAGGTGAGCATATTGACATTGACATTGTCTTCATTAACAATTGTTTGAAATTCAAATTTCGAGGCTGAAAACGCATTAATAAGTGCGAAGCCGAGATCTGAGTCAATGACTGCTACATCATTTTCCAGGAGTGGGATGATGCTACTTCTTGCAATTTGAAGTGGTATAAAGGGCATACTGCCTATTGGAGCATATCTTACTTCAATACGGTACCAGCTGCTACCAATGGCAGTCACTTGACTAAGCACAAATTGTGTCGATTGCTGTCGTTGCCCAAAGGGCAGGTACGTTGTTGAACAATGCAATAAATTGCGGAGCATTTCGATTTCCATGCCTTCTAATTTCAGCATTACTTGAGCTTTAGATAAAAAGAAGTACTTTATTCTGAAGGACATGAGCTCCAGCGCAAGAGCATTTCGTTCTTGATCACTTAAGTGCCGAGTGGACATGACAGTGAAAACAGCAGCCTCACGCAGTTTGTGCAAACGAGTCCAGTCAATGCCTTCCTTGATCTGGAACTGGGTATCTTGTGCTGTGTTGATTTCCTTCTGTAATGATTCAATTGCTTCACGGATTTTGGTTCTTTGTAAGCACGAGTTCTTTTCATATTTGATGGTAAGCGGCACGCTTCCTTTTGACTTGTCGGAATTATAGCAGCCGTTTGGTGACGTACTGGTTTCACTGACCCCTGGATATTGCCCTTGTCGCAGTTCTTTGCCAACAAAATTTTCAAAGGCAATACGAGCAGGCATAATCAGCTCATCAGATATCGTGTCAGAGATTTGCCATTCAATTACCGACGGACTGCTTGACAGACTATCCATTTTGATTAGATATAGTACTGTAGGATATTTTTGATATTTGAGGGTTCCAGTGAGCTGTTTTATCTCTCGGATTGCTGCAATATGCCTATGGCAGGTGTCAAAGACTTTTGCTGCTATTTCTACTGGGCCAGTGTTGGCATGACACTCATAAATGAATATGACAGTCTGTTGCATCGTTGCCAGTGTTCTCATAGCACTTTGAGCAGCTCCAAAAGAGGGAAACGCATAAACAGTCGTCTCCTACTTCGCTATCTGTGTAATGCAGCTGATCATAGGTAGTCAAAAGTATGCCTTCAGGTGCTTTGATTTTGCTCGGAAAATGTACCATGAGAGTGGCATTCAATCCAAGTGCACCGAGACCTTCTGCAGCAGCCTGTTGAGCCTCGATGTACTCAGACATTATGGCTTTGTCTTCTTCAAAAGGAGGTGGTAGGTGTGTGAGAGGTATGACAGGTATCTTCAAAGGTTGATTGGGAAAGGGGGGAATACCTGCCACGTCTTTGGACAGATAAACCCGTAGCGCTGTGAGAGAGAACCCAACAAATAAAAAGGGGGGGGAGAGAGAAAGCAGTCTCTCCAGTCGGTTCGCAATAGAAGTAACTCTAAAACAAACAGAAGAAGGGGGGGGAGGAAAGGGAATCAAACAGGGCGTGAGTGGGGTAGGTAACAGAGCACCTGTCACGTCTTTGGACAGATACACTGTGAAAACAGAAGAAAGCAGCGGAAAACAGAAGGGGTCAAGAGAAAGATCAAAACAAGAAACAGAGCACCTGTCACGTCTTTGGACAGACACACTGTGAAACCAGAAGAAAGCAGCGGAGAAAAGAAGGGATCTTGCAGGAACAGAATAAGAACAGAGCTGCCACGTCTTTGGACAGACACACTGTGGAAAGATTGTGAGAAGAAATCCTGAAAGTAAGCAACAATGAAAAGAAAGAACAGAGCAAACAAGTAAAAATGGACCTTGGTGGAACAATGCAGATAAAAAGAACAGTGACCTGTCACGTCTTTGAACAGACACACTGTGTGCGAGCAAAATTTCACAGGGACAAATAATGACAAAGCATCTCAACCCAGGTCGAGTCACAGGCTAATGATGAATGGGGAACGTAGGTGCCCTACGTTGGCTCGAGTAGCTTACTGAAACTGCACGTGTGAGGTGGTGCGAGGTTTTTCACTGCTACAGGTGCTACTAGCTGCGGTATTGGCGGGAGGTGGATCACCACTCTCCGCTGGTTTCATCATTTAGGCGAGGAGTGGGCGGTTTTGTTTTTCGCGCAGGATTGCGTCATTTCGCGAGTGAATGCGGCAGGATCATCAACTAGTGCTTTTGCTTCCGCTAGCGGCCTCACAAGGATAATGGCAATGAGCATTTCGCGACCATCTTTATGGATTATGGTTGGTTGGCCGGCTTGCACCTCCGCGAGGATTGCCACTGCCTTGTTTTTACACAAAGTGCGTTCCCATTCCTCCAGGGCTCTTTGCGCTGGGGTGTCAGTTTGTGGTGGGGCCTTGAGCTGTTGTCCCTAACGCTCTTAGGAAGGGGCTATCAGGTGGCGTGGGAGATGAGAGATGCTGAATGGCCGCTACACGCAAGACGTCATTTGTTTGGACTTCATGTGACGTGGACGTTTTCTTGCTTATGGCAGGCTAGGAATCAGTCCATAGTTGCTCCAGTGTGTATCCTGGTTTCGGCTCCATGTTACCATCGATTCCACACGGGACCATTGAGGTGCGTCATGGTTGATTTTAACTGAGTCTCTTTTCATGTCATATTCTTTGAGCATGTCGTCTAATTCTTGCAGGCTAGCGGCTCGATGAATACAACATTGTCTGACAGCACCATCAATGTGGAGTGGCGATCCCACGGGCACGTGGGAGTTTTCCAGGAGTCCATCACCATTTTGCTCTATGATTGTACCTAACATAGGGACATCAATAGTTGCTTTGAGGCTAACTTGCGCACGTTTGCACATGTGTCAGGTGCCAAAAGGCCTCTGGCAGCCAACAGTTCGAGCGATGGGAACTCTGGTTGGTCATTCGTCGGCAGCACCTCTTCTTTGATAACTAACTTGAGCCCGTGCAGTGGCTGGGGCTGCTGTTTCTGAGGGTCTTGATTGGGGCTTGACTTCGGGCGTGATGCATCTTATCGATTACTCTGGTGTATGATTCGGAACGGTCGAAAGATGCTGTAACTTTCAAGCCTAGGTAGAGCTCTCTAAACCAGTATTCCTTGAGCATCATAAAGGAAAGGTGAGGTGCGGTTACTTCTAATACTGGCCCCACAACCTACCCGAGCGACAAAATTGCTGTACTGTACTGGAATGGGGACTAGGGGCGCCCTTCACCCCACAAGACAAACCCCCTCTAGCTATTGCCATGATTGCTACCGTCAATGGTACACGGTCTTGGAGAAGGTATCGGTTGGTGTTGGCACGTAAAGAGAAACTACGTCTCTCCTCTGCGGCACTGGCAGCGCTCGAGTCTCACACGCGGGCTCATATGCTGACAACCAGCGGTTTCTTTCCCTGTTCAATTGATCAGGAATACTTGTATGGTTATGCAGCTGACGGGTACCGATCTCCACTCTGGCTTTGTGCTGCCTATAATGGACACCCAGCACTAGTGCATCGACACAGTGGCTACAAGATTTTCTTTCATTCGGGAATCTAGGATAGGCAACTTGTTGTGATCCCGGGCATCCATTATTTTGACGCCCACCGAATTCAACCGCTGCTTCTGAATTCGTTGGAACATCAAATTGATCCGAGGTCCATGAAACTCGCAGGCCCTGAGAGTGCAGGTGATACTGTGAATGACCCCTCATCTGATGAGGAAGAAGTTTCCACGGATGCTGAAAGCGATCAAGAAGACCCCACGGTCGCATGGTGCCCACCGATACCTGATGCAGCTGAAGACCCTTCTGAAGATGAGATCGCAAGTGCGGCTGACAAACTGGCTATCTTGATCTCGCATGTCCAACCCAGTGGAAACCCCTTTTGCATCCCCGAGAACCTTGGAGCACTTCCACCGTTGTGGCTCCAAGCGAGATTGACATTGTCTTTGGCTGCTATTCAAGAGAAGTTTGCACGCATCTTATTGAGTGCTGCCAGCGAGCTGTGGTTGCGAGGGCAACTAGCCACTGTGGAGGATGTCCTCCTACGAGTTGCAAGGGCTCTCACAATTCGATTGGCAGAGAAGCTAGCCCAGGCGCTGAGTTCATTGATGCGATTGGCTGAATCCATGGTAACTCCAGAAACCGAGTGCCTTTTGTATGCTACATATTGGTTTCGGCCCATCCTCTCTGAACTTATCGGATCTGCCCGGGAAAGCTCGGATGTGAACAGAAATCGAGCGCCTAGTGGCCCAGTCAAAGTATTGGTCACAGATCGACCGCATCGACGCCTCACAGGAGTAGTTGACCTTACAAGTGGTGCTTCTGCCCTCCTGGCATGGTTTCCAGCGAGCTGGGCCAGCAAAATTGCTCCGCGATTTCTTGCTAATCCTACTGAGAATGCACAGAAACCACAAGAAATCAATATCACCTGCCCGAAACGAGCATGTGATGAGACTCCCATGGAGGGAGAGAAGCAAACGCTCCAGGCCGTCAAGTTTGCCGCCAAAAACATGCCTGGCCTGAATCTTGCACTTGACGAAGACTTCCGGCGAGCAGGCTGCTTTGAAGAGCTAGCGCATGGGTACGTAATGGGGCTTGTTGAGCCGTGCATGATGCGAGGTCTCCAACCAGTGGGACCGAGTCGTACCACTCTGGAAGTTATCATCCCATCGCAGGCTGGGCTCTCTCCGGACAAGTGGAAAGAAACGGCCACGTTATGCCCAATAGATTGGCCTTCTAACTATAGCCTCCTGCGACTATGGCACACTAATGGAAGTCTTCACCAAACAGAAGCGAGACTCAGGGACCAGTTGTCGCACAGCCACATGTTTGCTGAATGGACAGTGCACCCTCAGAGGTTTGCAGAACGAGTCTTGTTTCAGCAGCCCGCGGTATATGCGGCAGAGCATGCTTTGCAAGCAAACTTACGGGAGCTAAATTTTCCGGACAGAAGAGTCCGCAAGAGAGTTCCTCCAGCAGACTTAGCGACACACCAAGAGGCGATCAGGACACTTTACCAACATGCAATCGGACAGCAGCGAGTGAACCCAGTCTCATTTGGGCTCACCAATGAGTGGCTCGACACTATCAAATCAGACAAACAACATTATCGTGAACACTTTGCGAAAAGTATGACAGGATCCCTTACCTGACCCACCCTTCTTGGGTCTACCCCTTTCTACCCCCTGCTTTCCGCCTTCTCCTCCCTTTTTATTTGAATGCTTGTTTCACTGTCCCGACGGCCATGCGTGCTGCTGTACTACAGTTGGGATCAACATTAGATTTTTGTGACTTCAGCCGGGATAGTTTGTCTTGGTGCTGCTGGTGTGTCTGTCCAGAGACGTGACAGGTGCACTGGTATACAGTTCGGCTCTCAGCTTTTCCTCATTTTTCGTTGTGAGATCTAGCCTGCTCTGTTAGCCCATTTCCCTACATCATCCTCTAGCCCCTCAGTAGAGAGCTTAGACCATACGAAGGCAGGCTACCAACGAGGGAGCCCGTTAACTTGGTAGGGGCATAATCCGTGCTAGGTCTTAACAACCATAAATGGGTGACTAAACAGATGCTGTCGTGCCCACCCCTGGTCTGAAGATCAAGACAGTCCATCACCTCATTTTTGAATTCGTTTGTTGTTTCCCAGGCAATTCCTTCTGACAGAGCTTGCTGCCCTATTACCTTGGCCGTGTGTTTGCCTTTCTTCTGTGTTGTTTTTGTGTCCGTTGCTGCCCCTACTTTGTGGAAGCCCCCCCTGCCCCCTCGGATAGCTCCCACTGGGCGTCTTGGTCCAGTTGTTGGTTACTGGTGCCTCCCTCCAGGTATCTGTTGCTGGCGACGGCTTGGTTGCCTTGCCTTTGTGCTTGGGGTGTCGTGGTGCTTTGTTTCCCCTCTTCGTTGTGTCTCGTGGCAGCAAAGGCCTTTGGCCCTGTGTGGGGATTTATCCCTCTACACCACGTTGCATGCGCTGCTGGGGTTCTCTGTGCTCCGTCACTGAGGTATTCATCTGCGTATGATCCAGGACCCCCTGTGGGACTCCGCTAAGGCACTCTTGTATCCCCTCTGGTACATTTGTGTCCTTCCTCTGTCTGTCCTCTGCTGCCTCCTGGCTCCTCTCCTTCTCTCTTCTTTGGTGTTTTCGCGTGTGTGTGCGTGTGGTTCTGCCCTGCCCCGCTATGCTTCCCCCCTGTACTGGCTTGTTTGGTTTGCTGGTTTGATTGTCACTAAGGATTCCGAAATGCTATTTGCTTAGATGTGCTACTAAGGTCGCCATGTGTCGGCTTGCTGTGACTAAGGATTTGCCTGCTTTACGGTGGCTTCTGGCTGCATCTTGTCCTCTACTTACTTGAATTCGGTTGGTACGGTTGTTGCTTTTGGTTTTTTGTCTGGCTTCTTCCTCGGGGTGGGCCTCTCTCTTGCTGGTGCGTTTCTGTTGTTTTTTCCGAGAGGGGCGGTAGATACCCGGTTAGAGCCATGGACTGGGCTGCACTGCAGCGAGCTTTATTGGCGCTGTCCAGTGGAGCTCTCTGCAGTTCAGTCTAGAGCGCCCGCGAGCAGCAAAGTCTGCCAACATGGTTCGGTGCGTTGATGGGACGTAGTGATTCTGCTAATGGCCCACTCTAGGGGAGAGTGGCCCTATGTGAGCTGCACTGCGAACCTCTGGAACATCTGACTTGCTGCAGGTTTTTGCTGGGACGATGACACCTGGTGAATCCTGCTAGTCAATCTGGTGCTGGTACAGCGAACCTAGTCACCCTTTCAAGTTTGTGGCTTGAGCACGACTGCCATGCAAGAGCGGCGCAATTGTGTACAGGTCGCTAGTAGCAATCTTTCTTTGCTTGAGCCTACCCTCTGCACGAGTATATCTTATTCATCTGCAATGACCTTACGGAGAGAATCAGTTTTTTGCGGAAATCGTGTACCATTGGCACCTTTCCAGGTCCTCTTGGTTTCCTACGGTATGACGGCATCTGTGATGAGTTACAGTTATAGTCTTGCATGACCTACAGGCTGTCAATACCTACCCCCCCTTGAGGGGGGTATTGAGTCACATCGCTATTGCGGCAGTATCTTACTCCAGAGACAGGGTTCCAACTACGCTGACCATCACAGGACCAACATTGACAATGAGAATGGCAATGGGCACCAGCTGTGCTATACAGCTACTTCTGCTTTGCCAAATTTTTTGAGAGCTTGCGTGACAGTCAAGGTGGTTTCTGGATGCTGACAGTTCTCGCACGTGGATGACGTTAGATGAACTGCCGCAATAGATAATTAGTTTGCATGTTTCTAAAAGTGATACTGTTGAATCGTTTCAGTATCACATGGCAAATCTAAGTTGGGTGTTTTTGTTGGGCCTTGCCCCGTTTCGGTGTTGTTTCGCTGTGTTGTTTTGTGGCGAAACGCAAATCTGGCTGGGGGATTTGCGGGTCGCTTTGGTTTTTGGTGTGTCTTGTTCTTGGTTTGAACTGATTTGCCATTCTTACGGGCCATACGTGTCCATTTTTGTTTTGTTCTCAGATTTTCACTGCTTACGCAATTGTAAGGAACGAGCCTAGTGCAATATCGGCCACGCCAGAGGAAAAAAAAAAGTGCCCTCACTTCCAATACGTGCGATGCTGGCATTAACAGAGTGACCATCCATTCAGCTAAAAATTCAATCATTTTGACTTCGAGTTTGGGGAGGATGGTCTGGACCGCTCGAAGCGCTCCCGCAATGTCTGGGACATGCCTGCGTGAGGGCAGTCCGACCGTTCGCCTGGCATATTCATCAGCAAAGTAGAGTCTGCACAACTTGGAGACCCACTGGCATGTCTATGGTGATCTTGGCCAGGGGCCATGGGTCTGGAAGCGTGGACAAGCAATGCAGTAATTCAGAGGTCTGAGGAGATGACTGGGCTTCTCCTTGCGGGCGATAGTCAACTGCTGGCCCTACTGTGCCCTTGCTTTTTTGTGTATGGGTGCGGGCTGCTATATGCACTGCTTGGATGGTGGACTCATACTGGTTGACCATGGCTCTTAAGTATTTGCATGCGCGGACTGCTGCTCTCCTTGTGTTTGGCCCATCTTCGGGCTGATTCTTGGCAGCTGTTGCCAGGATGTCTCTCGCTTCTTCTTCAGGCGACCGTTTGGGTTCTGTACCAGGTGCAGGTGCAGTCAGGGCGATATCTTGGACTGGCGCCTCTTTCGCGCGTGGCAGGTGGTCTGGGATTGGCAACGTAGGGTGTACCCGCCATCCATCAAAGAAGTATATACCTGGCAGGGACAGGATTTCCTGCTCTGGGCCAGTCTGTGCTACAACTTGCCCGGTGCGGGCTTTGTACAGTCCTGAAGGCAGGCACACGTAGGTGGGAAAGGGTGTGCGATCAGCCGCGTAGGCATATAGGACGACTTCAGAGAACGGGAGAGTCTGCTCGGGGAGCCACTTATGTTGCGTTGCTAAGCCTGTTTTAACTTCTTGGAGGCGTTCTCTGTTTAGCCAGCGAAGGCCTCGGTAAGCCTTGGAGAGCCTCGAATGCCAACAAACCTGCTTCATCATGGCTCCCAAAACAGGATCCAAAAAACCAGTAGAAACATGGCGGCCAGAAAGGGACCTCGACTGTACTGTCCTTGCGCGCCCGTGTAGAACGGACACGAATGGAAAAAGTAGCCGAAGTCCGCGCAGACATCATCGCAAGGAAGGCAGCCGCCGCAAAGCCAGAAGCTCGGTCCAACCACAAACAGCTCGCTATGTCGTCAACGTCCCAGACAGCCGCAGGTCTTCCCAGCCAACCCACGAAGCAAGCTCAGAAGCACCAGACAACCATGTATAACCATATTTGCCCTTTTTGTAAGCAGGTTGCCACCAGTTCCGTGCGCGGCGGGCAAGTTGATCATCGCCACGTATGCGGGAAAAGATTCCGCATGCGAGGATGGAATTGCGTTCGGCCGTAAATTTGACCACGCGTGTCCCACTTGTGGCACCATCGTTCAGTCAGTGCAGGCTTTTGGCCGGATTCGAGCTCAACATGCAAAAGGCCGTGCTTGTCATCAAAAGCAGTGGCAAGCAAAGCTCGGGTAAATTCTAAGACCAAGAGTGAACCTCTTGCACCGCGTTCAACTCCAGCACCAACTTGAAAGACAGACTTGCCCAACGTCCACCTCCTGCTTAACGTGGCCTTAGAAAGCTGAACTGGAGGGTTGCGACACGTTGTCTTCGCAGGGTCCTAGCCCCACCCACCTGAAGGACGGACGGGTGCCCCACAGCTACCCGTGAAAACCTAACGTCAACTAAAACATTCACCTGGAAGGCTCCAAAAGATTCCCTTCGCAGGGCCCTAGCTCTAGCCTCACCCTTCTGAAGGACGGACGGGTCACCTAGGAAGGCTTCAAAAACATTCCCCTCGCAGGGCTATAGCCGCATCCTCCTGAAGAACGGACGGGTACCCCACGACTCATCCCCGAGGGCCTAACGTCACCTTTGAAACCGACTAAAACATTTACCTAGGAAGGCTCCAAAAGATTCCCTTCACAGGGCCCTAGCCCCAGCCTCACCCTCCGGAAGGACGGACAGGTCACCTAGGAAGGCTTCAAAAACGTTCCCCTCGCAGGGCCCTAGCCCCACCCTCCTGAAGGACGGACGGGTGCGCCACGTTCATCCCCGAGGACCTAACGTCGCCTTTGAAACCGACTAAAACATTCACCTAGGAAGGCTCCAAAAGATTCCCTTCGCAGGGCTGGCCCTAGCCTCACCCTCCTGAAGGACGGACAGGTCACCTAGGAAGGCTTCAAAAACATTCCCCCGCAGGGCCCTAGCCCCATCCTCCTGAAGGACGGACGGATACCCCACGGCTCATCCGCGAGGGCCTAACGTCACCTTCGAAACCGACTAAACCATTCACCTATAGGAAGGCTCCAAAAGATTCCCTTCGCAGGGCCCTTGCCCTAGCCTTACCCTCCTGAAGGACGGACGGGTCACCTAGGAAGGCTTCAAAAACATTCCCCTCGCAGGGCCCTAGCCCCACCCTCCTGAAGGACGGACGGGTACCCCACGGCTCATCCTTTGCGATTAGGAACAGCTGGAATGACACTCTCCGAGCAGATAAGCAGCACTACCTTGAATATACTACACGGAGTTTGACGTAGCGACCCTCCCCTTCCTTCTCCTCTTCCCTCGGTTTTGTTGTCGTTTTGCCACTTTGTCTCCTGTGCCCTTTCTCTACATTGTGGTTTGCTCCCACTTGCTGCGGTGTGGTGGGGGGTGGGGATCCTTTTGCGTGCCTCCGTGGGGTTCTGTCCCCTCGTGGCCCCCCCTTTTTTGTTTAGTTTGGTGGGTTGGTTCGGTGCGGTCTCGATCTGGGCCCCAGAAATGGAACCTGAAAGCGCACAAGTGGTATCAGCTGTCTCCGTTCCCTAGCTCCAATGCGGCGATTGCAATGCAGCACCACCCAGGCAACATTCACAAATCCGTCGCTACTCCGCTACTCCGTGGTATGTTTTAATTCAATTACCCAATGTAATTGACACGTTATCGAAAAGATGGCGGAGTAATAGAGCCTTCAATACTTCACCTTCCCACATCTTTCCCAGAGCAGATTCTTACTCCATCCCGTTTTAAATTAATACTTCCCCACCTGCCAGGTGAGGGTTGTTAGATTTTATGTCAGTTGCCTGCTCCTCCTCTCCTCTCCTCCTCATCTCCTCCTCTCCTCCTCTCCTCCTCC